>JBBUKS010000104.1:4376499-4388527 GCA_038050645.1 Hedychium gardnerianum | reverse complement strand
CATGATACCATTCCATCCAACCCTACCAAATAACCATTCAACATCATTTGTAAACCCTAAAGCATCCAAAGTATCATGATCGACATATTTAGTGCAAGAAATAGGACAATTCATCAAAGAGTTTAAATGAAATTTTTTTTGTAGGATCTAAAAGAGCGCTAGAGGGGGGTGACTAGCGTCGCTTTTTCACATTTTTTGGAATCTCGAGTACACAGCGAAATTAATAAGAAATAATGCTTCTTTTTACTTGGTTCACCGCCCGGCGACGGCTAGTCCAAGGCCCGTACTCGTATGAGTGCTTTCGATGGGCAATTCACTATAAGTTCGGTAAATACAAAGTTCATATAAAAATAAATATACCGACAACTTGAAGAAATGAAGTAAGCTTGAGCGTCGGTTATCGGAGCATTGTTTCAGCATTGTAGAGTGGGTTTTGGAGCAGCACGCAAGTATAAAAGTTATCCAATGAGTTTTTTCCAAGGTGTTGGTCAAACCCTTTTTTTATAGGTTCATCCAGGCTCCTCTATTACCATTGAGGCACCTCTATTGGGCTGAATATGATCCTGATCTGGACTTATCGCAGCTTATAATCTTTTAGGCGCCTCAATCCCTTTGAGGCGTCTAGATAGCTAACATGTCAATTTTAGGACACAGCGTGACCCAGGTCGACCTTATCCCATCCCAAGCGCCTCAATCCCTTTGAGGCACCTAGATGCTTACGTGTGCCAACCAACTGGCGGTTGCCACCTTACCCTGTCGTGCGCCGAGATGGTTGAGGTGCCTCAATCCCTTTGAGGTGTCTGATTCGGCTGGAGGCACCTGGATCCCTTCTAGGCGCCTGGATCAATAGTTTTCAGGTTTTAGCTTCTGCATCATAGAGTTCGCATATACAAGATATAATATGAATGCAATATGTAAGGTGACAGTCTTGGGACTGTCCGATTCTGACTTTTGGGTTTCCTATGAAATCCTAGGTCGAACCGACACCTACTATTCCCTCAACAGGGAACGCGTCCTCACCTACTCCTCTCAAGAGAGTTTACCTATTGCCAAACATCTGGACCTCCAGACTGTTTGGACTTTCGCTCATCCGATCTTGACCTCCGAGACTTCCCACTAGACGTTTGATCCTCGACCTGCCTAGACTTCTGCCTAGTGTCCTTGACTCTAGGGCTTCTTGCCTAGTGTCCTCGACCCCTAGGACTTCTGCCCGGTGTCCTCGTTCTGCCAAGACTTCTGCCTAGTCTCCCGGACTAGGACTTCATTCTCCCTTATTATGACTTCTTGCCCAGTCTCACGGACCAAGACTTTGTTGTCCAATCTCCTTGATCAAGATTTCTTCCTAGTCTTCTTGACCCGGACTTCCAATGGAGGGGTAATAACTAGCATTTTGACGCATTATTTTGACCCTTATACTTAGCATTTTTATCCTCTTCTATGCATAAATCCTGCTTTATATCATGTTTTACGAGTTATGATCTATTTTTGAGTTCATTATAATCTTTCTCTAAATTTTAGCATTACTTCATGATTTTGTAAGCAATCAAGGGGCTATGGACTCGATTCGGATCGATCAAAATTGAACTTAAAGCTAGATTTAAATGAGGAGATCAAATCCAGAGCAATCTATACCATTCATCCAAGATCCGAGGAGATCTGAGTCATTTATCAAAATCTGGTCAATCCAAGTCAAAAGAAGGGTAGATCACCACCATCAATTGAGATTTGGAGCCTTTCATCTAGATCTGAACTGATCCGGTCTTTGATCAAGATCTGGAGAGTTTTTGACTGTCAGTTCAAATCTGGGATCAGATTCAAAAGAGAAACTACAATAATGAGAAGGTGATCGCATTTTCTCTTCTTGGGAGGCACCTCCCTGACGCACCACCTCCACCATCACCTCACCACCAATGCCTGGTGGAACCATCTCCACCCTCACCACCGTTAGCCAATCTCAAACTCACATCATCTTCCGCCCCACTACAAGCAACCCGACGCCACCTTCTTCCTTTTCCTCTCCATCGACCACCAAGGCTGGCGGCACCACCACCTTCCTCACCACCGTCGACCGCCCTCAATCCTCCTTCTCTCACATGATCAAAACATCAACGCAAGAAGTAGCTCAAGCCCAAGGCCGCCAACATTTCCACTCCTCAAACCGTCAGCCCATCCAACCTCACCTCCGGCCACCTCCTTCTCGGGTTAGAAGAGAAGGAACCGAAGCTTCATCTTCCTCCACCCTCCTCGGGTTAGAAGAGGGAAGCTTCTCTATCAGATCCGACCATAATTGATTTCTTCTTCTCCCGACTACAACACTCATCTTCTTCCACACCGGCCACACTTTGGGTCCTACGACAGCAATCTTTCTTCCACATCACATCAGATCCGAAGCTTCAACCGCAGCCTTCTTTCATCATTTCCATATTTGGATTGGTTTTCTCTATTTGTCAGTTCGATCATTGATTGTGTATGAATTCATTGATGGATGATGGTATTAGATTTGGATTTCCTTATTTTAGATTTCCTCCATTAGGCTTAAGATGGATGATGCTTGCAAGTTGTTCGATGGAACGTTTCCTTAAGTAATTAGACTTTTGTTTGGCAATTCCTTTAGTTAGTTGTTTGCATTGCTTTGTTAGTTTTGAATATATTGTGTTTGTGCCCTTCATTTGAATACAATTAGGTTAGATTAGTTTAGGTTTTGTTACATACTCTAAGTTTCATTTCATTAGATGTTTTCTTGACGTTGCTTTTAATTGGCCTGGAATTGTAGTTTAGTTAGGTTAGATTTTTTTACATGCATTGTCTTTCATTTATTAGTCTTAACAACTCAACCAAAACCCCCATTTACATCTAAAAATCCAAAAGCAATAACATTCGATTCTAGGTTTATCACTCTACCATTACATTCCTTGTGAGAGATAACCCAAGTCATCTCTATGCTATATTAGTGTAGAAGATGTTTGGTACTTAATTCTAATGATATTGTATTATGACAATATGGTCTATCAAAAATGGCATCGTTGCCAGGGATTGTTAGCGATGTTTGAGAACCTTAGGATTGTTTTCTATTTTTACATAAAAATTTATTGTCAAGTGCTTTAATGTTCAAATATCCATATGTTTGATCTTATATGTTCATGTATCCTTTTATCTTGTTTGCTAGTGTTTCAGTGTAAGAATAGGAAAAAAAATTGTGAGCAACCATGGATTCATATTCTTAGTATTTTGGAGGTAGGATGGAGAGTCAGTACTATCAGCCTAAGCAATCTCAATACTATCATTTGAAACCAAATTGTTATCAGCCTCAGACTCAATATTATCAGTCTGAACCTCAATACTATCCACTCATGGAGAAGAAAAATATGTATGAGTCATTTTCAAATGCTTATAATTCTAATTGGGTGGATCATTCAAGTTTCAGGTATGAAGAAACACAACAACAATTTGATTACTCATATCTAGCATGTCAGAGTTCATAGGGATTTCAGAAGGACTCGATGCCTACCTAGTCACATTTAGTACAGCAGATCGAGCCAGTTTCTTGGGAGATAATTCAAGAGTTTAGTGCAGAAACTCACAGTCAAATAAATACATCAATGAAGGAGTTTATGCAACAATTTTTTTCTACAATTGCAACAACAGCAACAACAACTTTCACAACAAATTGCACAACAGTTTGCAACACAGCAACTGACATTCTAAACACAGCAGCAGCAACATAAAGACTATATGCTTCAGTCCCAGTAGTGAGCTGAGGAATCAAGCTGGAAATTACAAATGCAATTGGATGAACTTACAGCATCTATCGCACAGCGACAAGCGCAATACTCTAATTCTGGATGCAAAATTTTGGTTGACAATGTTGATGATGCAGGAATTGAATTTGTTTATGATGAAAGTGTAGAGACTTGCACAGTAGAAGTAATACCCTAAGAATCACTTCTTTTAGTTGCACAACCACCTGAACTAGATGTTGATAATGGAAGTGTAGGGACTTGCATTATGGAGGCAAATCTCTAAGAATCATTTCCTTCAGTTGTACCACCACCATAGCCATTACCTGACCAAGAGGAGGCCACAATCACTTTTCTAGAACCTCTAGGTACCTTTTAGTACTGCAAGATTAGTATCTCTTGTGATCTTTTAGAAAATTTCATAGAGGTTCCTAAGATTGATTTTATTGGATGTGACTCGTTTCTCTATCCTTGCTTTGTAGAGTCTGTTGTGGTTCCATCTTTTTCTTACCCCACATGCATGCGGGAGATATGTACTTTCCATCTTTATAGGCTCCCAGAGTGGATACTCCAACTAAACCGTCTCCAACCTCTAGGACAAATTTTCAAAGAGCAAATGGTGAGAGGAGAGGTGCTTACTTCAACATATAACATTCCACTTCCGGAGTGGATTTGGCATCTGAACTGTCTCCAACCACCTAGAAGTACCATTGAGAAGATAGCAAAATGTTGGTGTAGGAAGCACGTGAATCAAACCTATGTTTTGATATTGTCAAAGGTTTAAAGTTAAGTCATGTTGTAATCTAATGGAATGATTAAGTGTGTAGGTTTAATAATCTCAAAAGTCCTAGTAGGATACTAGGCATTGGAAGTCTCGATAGATCATGAACACTAGGGAGGAAGTCTAGATGGGACGGTGGACCTGACATCTGGCAAGATGGACTTGATGTGTCAGTGAGGATCAGGACATCGAGTCAAAAGGAAGTCCTGGGGGTCAAGGATTAGATGCTGAGTAGAGAGAGTCCAAATAAATCTGAAGGACCAGATGTTTGACGGGTAAGTTCACAAAATCTCTTGAAGTGGAGCGGCTCTTCTGATAAGAAGAATGGTGACATCGTGTCCTAGTTAGGACAAACTTAGGCATTGATCTGATTGAAGAAATGAAGGTTTCTAAGTTGATATCAGATAGTCCTAACGGTCTAGCTCATTCATACATAATTATATGTTATCTAACTTTGTTTTGCATGATCATTGTATTACTGTGCTAACTTGTTTTTGCAGAAAAGAAAGGTATTCATTGACTGAGGGGTGAACAGGAAGGTTCAATCGACTGATCCAAGGTTTCGTGGACTGAACAGGGAGGTTTAGTCGACTGATCAAGGTGGATAAGCACAGTGAGATTCGACTCTATCAAAGAAGAAAACCTTGGGGTTCCATCAACCAATCAGGAGGATCAGTCGACCTAACAAAGATGAAAAGTGAAGTCGATCAAATCAAATCACGCAGAAAAGAAAATCTTTGGGTTTCGTTAACTAATCAAGAGGATTTGTCGACTCATCAAAGTTGAAAAGTTTGGATGATCATATCAAATCACGTAGGAAAGGAAACCCTAGGGGTTCCGTTGATGGAAAAATGATTCAGTAAACCGAACAAATGTGATTAATGAGAACGACCAAATCAAATCGGAGCAAACAAGGAAGGGAGCGGAGATCAGTCAACAAATAGATGGATCAGTCGACCGAAAGGATCCGTCGACTAACATCTTTTTAGTCGACCAAACATAGTTTATAAAAGAAGCCTCAGGGTCCGAGGCTCAGCATTAATTCACTCGTCGATTCTTCTCTGTTTCTCTATTTTTGTTCGTACAAGCAGTGCTACTACGACACCGAGAGGCTCATCGACAACTATGCTTGATATTCAACTCTTATTGTCGATATACTCTTTTGTACTTGCTTTCATTTAAGGAGATAGTAGTGTTATTACTATCCTCCTCATTTCTAAATGAGTTTGCATCTTCTCCAAAAGTTTTTGAAGAAAAGAACTTTAGTTGATTGCCCACTCGGAAGCGATCAAGGATCGCAGGCCTTGGATAGTAGTCGATGGACTATAAACCAAGTAAAAATTGAATAATGTATTTGTTTGTTTTTCTTAATTCCTCTATGACTTCGATTTGGTTTTAGAAAAGAAAAGAAGAAGTTTTAAATGAACGATTCACCCCCCCCCCTCTCTCTCATCTATTTTGATCCAACAATTGGTATCAGAGCAAGGCTACTCTGAATTGGTTTAAACACCTTTTCAAGTTTTTGAAAACACATTATTCTTTTCATTAAAATATTTCTTTTGTATTATTTATTGTTGTAACACTACTTATCCCAACACAGTCTTGGAAATTTTTTTAAGTCTTCTTTTGCAAGAATGTCGATGTCTCATCAAAAAGGGTATAGCACCATCCAACCATCGTCTTCAACGGAGAAGAATTTAGCTACTGGAAACGGCGGATGGAGTGCTTCCTTAAGTCCAACATCAAAATGTGGTTCAACATCAAGAAAGGGTACATATCACCGGTGAACGAACTCAGAGAACAACTAGATCCGGAAAAATAGAATCAAGAGATGAAGAAGAAGGCTCAAATCAACTACAAGGCTATGAACACACTACGATGCGTCCTTACAAAGGAAGAACAACCGGGTCAGACTTTGACAAATCCAAGGAATTTTGGGACAAACTAGTCAAGTTTCACGAAGGAACGAACGACTTTAAGGTAACGAAATGTGATTTATTACTAAATCAGTTATTTAATTATAAAATGCAAGATGGAGAGGCTATGAGTTAGTTGCACACTAAGATCAAAGATATCCTAAATGGGCTCCACCAAATCGGCCACAAACTAGAAAGCAGGGACATCATAAGGTATGCTCTTAAAGCCTTCCCTCAAAATTCTTTGTGGACAACTATGGTAGATGCATACAAGGTTTCAAAGGATCTTTCCTTAATTAAATTAAATGAAATGTTGTGTAAATTAGAGTTATATGAGTAGGCTAACTCAAGTCAGACCGAGAAAGGTATTGTCTTATTTGCAGGACAAAATAGAAGCAAGGAGGTCAAGTCCAAATCCCAGCCGAAGAATGAGTCCAAAGACGAGTCAAACTTCAACTCAAATGATGAAAAACAAATAGTAAACATGGTCCAAAAAATATTCACCAAAAAGTTCTCTAAAAGAGATCTCCAAAAGGTGATTCAACACAAGTCGAGCAAATCAAAATCAGAGGCAATGTGCTACGGGTCCAACGGCAAAGGCCACTAAAGGCTACTTCGGAGGAGTTGGATATGGAAGAACCGAAGCAATAGCTTCATGGCACTTATGGAAAAAAAGGACATATTTGAGTCTGAGTCTGAGTCAGATTCAAGCCAAGAAGCCAAGTCCGAGTCCAAGCCGAGCCACGGATTCGTATCTATTTCAGAAGGACAAGATGAGGTAACTTCTTCTTTAGAAAATAAAATGCTTAAAATAATAGCATGCTTAACTAGGAAATTAGCTAAATCCGAAGATCAGATTAACTCACTCTTAAAGGAAGTCAAAGTCCTTAAGGAACAAGTCAATTTGAATCCCTTAACTAACCATGTTCAAGATGGAAACTCAACTCAAGTTACAAGACTTGAGGAAGAAAATTCCATCTTGGAAGGTCAAGTGGAGGGACTCAAAGGATCATTGGAAAAGTTCAACTTGGGCACCAAGTATTTGAATATGATGCTTGGGTCTCAATGAGTTGTGTACAATAAATCTTGACTCGGATACAAAGCTAACAAAACAAACAAACCTTACTTGTCTCTACTTAGTCAAAATGTTAGAAACCAAGTCCAAGCATGGGTCCCTGAAGCATGTTTAGTTAACAAAGTTGGACCAAATTAATATTGGATCCCCAAGGATCATATCTAAGTTATGATTCAGGGGGAGCCAATAGAAAAACCATTTTTTCTTATTAAATTACTTAATTGATTGATTTACTGTTTACTATATGCATGTCTAGCTTTATTTTCTTGTTTAATTTAGAACAGTTAGTAAAAATATTTAACCAACCTTGACAACCTAGCATCGGAATAAGTTGAGATGATAGTAGGCTAAGGAAGCTATCTCGAATGCATGTCTAAGTTGAATCATATGTGTTCTACCTTGTGTGCACTAGACTTAGTGGATATAGCTGAAGTTATCCTAGTCAAACATAAGCTAGTTAGAACAAAACTTAGTATTAAGTTTCTTGGGTTTGTTGTTTTTGAAAAGTTGTATCTTAGGCACGTGGTTACTTTAATGATGTCCTTTGTGACTCACCATAGTCTGGAAGTTTATTCTATTAACTCCTTCTTGGTGGGCCCAAAGCTAAGTTTGAATCTAACACTATGTTAAATAACTTTTTTCAAAATTCAATTAATACAAATTTGTAATTAATTTTAAAATCTAATTAATTTTAATCCATAATATTTAATTAATTTTAAAACCTAATTTGAAATTAATTTTAATCCATAATTTTAAATTAATCTTAAAACCTAATTCAAGATTACTTTTAATCCATAATTTTTAATGAATTTTAAAACCTAATTAATTTAATTCAAAATTAATTTTAATCCATAATTTTTAATTAATTTTAAAACCTAATTGGAAATTAATTTTAATCCATAATTTTTAATTAATTTAAAAACCTAATTAATTTAATTAATTTAAATTAATCCATAATTTTTAATTAATTTTCAAACCTAATTATTTTAATTGTAATTAATTTTAACTTTAATTAATTTTAACTTAATTAATTATTTTTTAACATAATTCAAAATTAATTATTCTTAACTTGACTTAATTCAAAATAAATATTCAAAATCAACTTAACAAATTGAGTAATTCAGACTCAAAATAACCTTTAATTAACTTGATAACTTCTAAGTTATTGAATTAACTTAAACAATATAAATAATTTAAGTTTAAAAAAATCTCTATTAAATAAATTATCTTACACAACCATAAGGTTACCTTGTTTGATAACATAGAATTGGTGAGATGAATAAGGTAAATTAAGTTGATTCCACCAACACCTTAATTCCTACTTTATGTGTAGGAATTTAAAGGTATGGATCAATGGATACTGGATAGTGGATGTTCCAGACATATGACTTGAGATCAAAAAAAAATTATAAAAAAAAAATTCAAGAATCTAAGATCAGTAGCCTTCAGAAATAATGACAAAATTAAGATAATTAGAACAAGTACATCGAATTAAAGTCAAACCTGTTAATTAGAATAGTTTTACTTGTTGAAAATTTTAATTTCAATATGCTTAGCATAAGTCAACTTTGTGATGCCAGTTTTATAGTTAAATTCTTAGCTTCTGAATGTTTAATAAATTACATTGAAAATTCCAACCTAATGCTTAAGGGATTTAGGCAAAATAACATTTACACAATAAATTTACTTAGGGCCTTACTTAAATGTCATTTGCCACAACAAAATGAAACATGATTATGGCATAGGAGACTAGCTCACACCCATGTTAGAAATATATTAAAAGTAAACAAAATTGGATTAGTTAGAGGATTACCAAAACTAAAAAATCCAAAAAGCCAAAATTTGTAATGCTTGTCAACAAGGAAAACAAATAAGTCATAAACTAACTAACCAAAGTCGAACTAATACCATACTTGAACTACTACCCCTAGATTTATTTGATTCTCATGGATTTAAATCAATTAATGGTAACTTATATTGCTTAGTTATAATCGACGATTACTCTAGATATACTTGGGTAAAATTCTTAAAACATAAAAATGAAACCTTTGAAATATTTAATAATTTTTCCAAACAAATAAAAATTAAAAAAGACCTAAAAATTAAAAAAATTAGAAATGATAATGGTGAAGAATTCAAAATTCATAGGTTTACAAACTTGTGTCGAGAAAATGGATACCATCATGAATTCTCATGCCCTATAACACCCCAACGAAATAGAGTAGTAGAAAGAAAAAAAATAGTGTTAAATATGACAATTAAAAATAATAAAATAATATGTGTTAACAGAGAAATAAATTTATAGAATTTATTAGAAATTTTTGAAGATTTTTCTGGATTTAATTGGACCTAATTGGAGAAGTTTATGTGGATTTAAATAATAGGCTTTTGAAAAGCCTGTTTGAAATATCAATTTAACGGGAGTTGATTGATTTAATTAAAGCTAAGGTTGGAATTAATTAAACTAAGTTGTAAATCATTAAAGCCTAAGCTAAATCAATTAAAACCTAAGTTGGATTTATTAACCTAAAGTTGATATATTTAAACCTACCTCTATCTCTCCTCTTCCCCTAAATTCCACCGAGCCTACTCTTCTCCCCAATAGATCAGCTCTCTGCCTCCTCTCCTGATCATTTTCTCCTTCCCCGACTTCCACACCAGCTGTCACGCCTCGGAAGTATACTTATCCATCGAAAAATGGACAGCACCTCTCTTGTAACAATCACAAATTCCCTGGTACATAACCACGCAGTTGATAACAAAATCAAACCACACAATTTTATCATCAAATAATAACTCAACATATAAGAAAATAACCCATACACAAGTAAAAACCTAAAGTGCGTGCCGACACGGCTTAACACCACAAATAAACATCTGAAACCAGAACACAAAGAAAACTAAAATCAACGCAGAGTTCACTTATTACAACATCATAACAGAATCCAAATGAAAAAAAGTATAACCAAATATGCAAAAGTAGAAGAAAAACCCTCCAAGTGACTCGGGACAGGAAGATTGGAATCTCCCGGTTACAGGTAGAAAATTTAGCTGATACCTAAGTAAAAATAAACATATACAAAGGGTAGTGAGTCCAAATGACTCCTCGGGTATAAGAAATATAGTGCATGATAATAACAACAGTAAGGGATCAAGGAAACATATAGTCTCGCAGGAAGTACTCTATCATATATATATGATCATGTATTGTACATAAGAATAACTCTGCAGAAGTATAGTCCAACATCAATATACAACATAACGATACAAATTTACCATTCTAACTCCATGTATTAGGTATAAGACCTGCCTCCAACACATAGGTATTATCTCAGACATAGGTGAGTCAACTAAACATATGTACATAAGTCCATCAAATGTACAGTCATCACATGCAAGTGCAACAAAAAAATCAATATGCATATGCATAGCATGGTCACTCCGGTGTACCTCTCCAGCTACCACGATATCTGTGTGGCTGAGAGGGGCGGGGACGGTGACACTGATCGCACTCCAGCTACCACTACTCTAAGTGGTCGAGTGGTTAGGATGTAGGATAGCTATCTAGCTACAACAAGAGGTTTGTATGCACGATGCTCCAGCTACCACTACCTAAGTGGCCAAGCGGCAAGACAAGACAACTGCTCCACTCAAGACACCACTACCTAAGTGGCCGAGTTGGCAGGAATATGACTGACGACTCTCTCGACCACAAGGGAGATAATGGTCATTAGCATGCAATGGTTTGGAGTGCAAAATGAAATGAGCATCACACACAAATGAAATGAGCATCACATAAAGGTAAATACCATAATACAATGTCATAAACTCACAAAGGGTGGACACCTATGAAACACACTATACACGTGTGTAACGACGTACGATGCATACCATACATGCATGCACCCAAACTGTGATACACACCATACACGTATGTACCACTACCAATTACAGATAATCAATAGAACGAGACTGCATAGATAATAATAGACTATCGTAAGAGTAAGCATCTAAGTATCAACGTTAAGAAAACATGAATAGATCTAAGGTGACAAGACTACCTATCAAAGATATAATAATATTCATGCACTAAGTTCAAAGTTCTAAAAGAGACAAGGATATGAGTACCCGCCTCCGAAAGTAGAGTGTCCTATAAATCCTCAAAATCGACGCTCCATCTCATATCCGATGCCTATAAGTAGAAATACAAAACTACTTAAGTACTAAAATGTAAACAGAATCAAAAACTCACTAACTAATTAAGGTGAGTTAATCCTTTAATTACTCTTGTTAGCTTCCCTTTAATTAACAACTTAGGGAGCTAAAATCCCTCGGTATCATTATTAAGGAAATTTCCTATACCTAATTACATGACATACGAAGAGGCGATCTCTTCTTAACATCTCAAACCCAAACCGAATCCACACCATTTGAATCATTCTCATAGTTCAAGCCAAGTACTTTTTCATGTAACTTAGCAAGAACAACTTAACTACATGAAACCCTAGAAGTAAGGTCC
>JBBUKS010000104.1:4364480-4376399 GCA_038050645.1 Hedychium gardnerianum | reverse complement strand
TAAACACCACGCCTCTTCGCCCAGAACTTCAAGCATCTGAGAGTGGTCCGGAAATTCTATGGAAAATATACCTTTACAGTTTAGAGAAATGCATAATAAAGTGCTAAAAATAAAACTTAACACAAAGAAACTAACCGCAACATTTGGCACTAGGCAGAGAATTTGGTCTGCTACTCTGCAGCAATTGAGACTTCTGACAGTTGCCTCATCAACATTATAAAGCACAGACCCGTGTGATATCTCAAGATCCTTCAAAAAATGTTGAGTAGACAGGTCAAGCATAAGCCAAGTCTCTGGACAGTTTACAATGTAAGAAAACTCAAGTTCTCTGAACTTTTTAAGTCAATTGCTATATATGATCTATAGAGACGCTCAAAATTCCAGGAAATAAAATCAAGGAACAATACTACAGCACCAATTCATGGAAGCAAGTCATAGAGATAATTGCCTCATCAAAGGTAACAAAACCAATCAGACAAATGTGGTATATTAGTTGACAGTTTCTAGTTTTTTATAGAAAACTCAGGAAGCAGGCAAGTTGGAAAGAGCAAGCAGCAAAAAAGAAACTGAACTGATATAGTAAAGCATATAAACACTGAGACAAGCAAACCGTTGAAGGGGAAAAAAAATCCTCTACACCTTAAGAACCCAACTTTCAAAATATATGTACATACCAGTGGAACAACTAACTGTGATATACTGGCATAGAGTAAATCGATGGATATTCCCAGGAACTTAAATTTAAGAACTGGAACATGAGCATCAGGAACTGGATGTAGTTCAGAGACTTCCTCCATTTTGGCCAATAGATCATGGAGAATAATAAAGAAATCCTCCTGCAAAAAAAGCAGGGAACAAGTATATCACATGAAATATATTAATTTAGAAATATATATATATATATATATATATATAAACTGAACCTCTCGGTTAACATACGAGGGTCCAACACATAAAGTGTCAACATTAGCCGCAGGTCCATGAACCTGCCACCCGAGAAAAGCAATTTCAACTTACTAATATTTAACAAGAAATTTGAATAGCATTATCAAATGCCAAAAAAATTACATGTGTGTGGGTGTGAAATAAAGAGACTGTTTGTAAGAGAGAGCGCTAGATAAAAGCTCATAGGTTACATACTAAGCTGAAAAGGAATATAGGAGTAATTCACAAACAGAGCATATACCCATCAAAAAGGATATAGAGGAATGCCCTAGGTCATTTCAACCATGGGTGTCAAGATTAAGATTCAGACCTAGATGGTGCCTAGATATTCAAAATCCTAAGTAGAACATGAACCAACAGGGAAATTATGAACTAACAATTTCATATTTTGTTCTATCCACCGTTTTGAAATTTTGTTCTATCCACTATGAACATAAATTCATTAGCTTTTGGTTAGTTTAATTAATTAATCGTGTCCAAATAATTATATATATAATTCTGAAAATAATTAAATAATATTGTCAATAATTCTGTGATTAGTTGATTAATTCTCTAATTAATTATGTAAAGCTACTGAACCTCTACGCAGGAAGATAGATTGGCTCCCAAACCATGTAACTTAAATGATGGTTAAAGTAATGGAAGAGTTAATGATGCAATGTGAACTTTATTCAATAGCTAAATAGCCAAGAAATCTGCAGCCAGTAATAAGACCCACATTTGAAATTTGTTGTTGTTCATTTTGAATCATTATCTGAATGGTTCATTTCTTATTTACAAATACAGAGGAAACAAAAATCTGGAATGGAAAAGTGAAGTTCATATTACACGGTCTAGCAAACTTACAAACTTCAAGCTTTATACAACTAGAATATGAAATATTGATATCATACCCCCAATTTGTAAGATCCAAATGTGAAGATCACAGCATTTGCTTCTTCAACCATTTGATCAGAATAACCCCTTTGGCGTGTTAATTGTTTCACCCAGTTTTTGACAATCTGACAATTTCAAATCCAAAATAAGTACAATGCAGTGAATGAGATCAAGAAATGAAAAAGAAAAGAACTCAAAAAACTATATAAAACTTGGAACCAAATATTAGTGATTAGCAAACAAAATACCTAAGTATGAAGCAAGATTAGCAAACTATGTCAAATTTCAAATGTGACTAGAGAAAAACAGTCAGAAAATGAATAATGTTGCCTTTATTAAGAAAACAAGTAACTCTATTAAGAGACATTTCTTTTGGAAAGAGAGAGTAAAAAAACATTCAGGGACCAAACAATGAGACTTCATGGTAGTTCCATCTAAGGATAAGTTCAATTTTAAATATATGTAACGCACAAACAATGAAACCATTCACAAGTTCTAGGCCTTCACACCACACACAACCCATGCCACCTAAAAGGGTAAATTACAAGCATTCAAAGAAGATATCAAAAATACCTAAGAAACTGCAGATATCTAAGCATTCAAAGAATATACTTCAAATAGATAGTGCTAAATCATGAACAAGGATGTACATCCTAATCATAGAAAACTCATAAAATGAAGATCTTAACGTTGTAGGTACTCATAAATCTAAGTTTGAAGGTGTACTTGAATCTTAATTAAATCTTATTAGTGTATGGAGCATGCACAGTGGAACCTTAATGAAATCTTATCACAATAAAGGAAAAAATACAACCTAATTAACAGATGAGACAAGAGGAAACTCAGGCAATGCCATCAAGCTCGAGGCTATGCCATTAGTAGTACCAATACCATTCAATCGCTATTCATCACTTAAAGTAGAACTTGCTATAATCACCTTTTAACCTTCAGTGCATATTATTAAGGACAATGATTGCATTGTCAAAAGAGTAACTTTTGAGTTTTTTACCATCACCACCCAAATTTTATAAAACTAGAGTATGGTAAGCTACACTTTATGGGTCCAATTATGATAGATAGAGGAAAAGGAAGGAAGCAAGAGCACAAAGATAACAAGTGAGAGGTAGAAGAAGAAGAAATAAAGCAATTCTTAGCTTATTAAATAATTTAAAGACTAGATATTGCTAGCAATGTAGACACATACAGATTTCCACAGTAACATGTCACAGTGATGACTCTAGTTATTAAGGGGAAATTATATTTTTAGTCCCGTAAGTTGCACTTTTTTTAATTTTGTTCCTGTTATCTACAAATTTACATTCTTAGTATATTAACTTGCATTTTTTTCCAATTTGAATCCTTTTTTTTCCCGGAATTCGAATTGACCACCAGTAGTTGCCTATCTGGCGGCGGCGATGTTGACATGAAAAATGAATTTGGCCATTTTTTGCTTTTGGTGGACAAATCGCCTACGTGGCAATTTTTTTAAGTCCACCTGGGTATTAAAATAAATAAGTCGGGTTATAGGGTTTCTGAATCTAGGGTTTATGGTGGAGAAGAATGGGGGATCATTGGTTTGGGGGAAAGAAATATGATGTGTGTAATATTTTTTTTAAGAATTTTATTTTTAAGGTGATGTGACTTTGATTTTGTGTTCCTTATTTATTTTAATGCCTAAGTGGACTTAAAAAATTTGCCACGTAGACAATTTGTCAACCAAAAGCAAAAATGCCCAAATTCATTTTCCATGTCAGCATTGCCACCGATGGTCAATTCAAATTCCGGGCAAAAAAGGATTGAAATTGGGAAAAAAATGTAAGTTAATGTACTAAGAATGTGAATCTGTAGATAACAGGACTAAAATTGAAACAAGTGCAACTTACGCGACTAAAAATGTATTTTTTTTATCCCTTTATCCTTCACCGGTTTGAGTTTAATTAACTCAACTTGTGTAACCATACTTAGCAACCATGTTATGACAAGCATATGCTTAATAATGTCAACGAAACTATTAAAGGGCTATGGTACCCTATGACACCCAAGTTTCAAATACAATAGGCATGAAACATGTGGTCAGGTACATGTCAAACTCAAGTTAGGAAGAACAATTAGGAGATCCTATAAAAAAAAGGGGTGAGGAGGAGTAAGAAAAGTATCCAAATATCCTAAGATTCAAAAGAAAGACAAATCACAATAGAAACAATAAGATTTAGGCTGTGTTTACAAAAGTGAAAACGCTAAAGAAAGGATTAGGCTGCGGGATTCCTCCGTAGTCATTTCCCTTCATTTGATGAAAATGAATGGAGGGAATAAAAAGACTAGGCAAATATTACCCAATTTTCCTTTCACCCAAATCAAGCAGGAAAAAAAAAAATCTATTGACATCTAATCAGCCAAATGTTGGTTAAATCTGACCCCTGGAAAACTCATAATTATTTATTTTTTCAGGTCTGTTAATTATTAATGTTTATTAAATCAAATTTCTAGAATTACTTCTTGGGTTGTAAACGAGCCAAACCAAGCTTTGTGTTATTTAAGCTTATTTGATAAGGTAACTGAGCCGAGCCAAGTTTAAAATGAACCAAATTGTTGAAATGGTTCTTCAAATTTTGCTTGGTTTCTTTTTTACGAGCTTAAGTTTGGTTCGGTTCATTTAGATGTTATCAAGCTTCTAATTCAAGCTTGGTTGATTGTTTGAAATTTTTATATTTTTTAAGTTTGTTTGGTTGGTCAGTGAACTTAATATTTCAAGTTTGTCTATTCATTTTGAGAGTTCATTTGTTTATTTATAAGTTGGATAAGAGATTTTTTCTCAAAAAAAAATTCAAGGACATTAAGCATTAATGAACTTAGCACATATGTGTTCAAGCTTGTTCATTTAATTTAATAAGTTATTCGAGCTTGTTTGTGTAATTGATGTTATGCATATTGAACAAATATAAACAAACTCCTACCAAGCCAAATATATAGCTTGCTCATGAACATTTGGTTCATTTATAGTTCTAATTACTTCTTTAAAAAATATTCCACTCTTTCCTTCCCTCCATTCCCCTCCATGGAAATACAAACTAATGAAACATTTTCCTATCATTTCCTTATAATCATTTTATCCCACCATATTCCCTTCCTTAGTTGTCTCCCTCCCTCATAGGAAACATTTGTAATAAAAGTATCATTATCCTATGTCATAAACCACACTAATGAAGATTCTAAACGACAATAGTAGATGTATCTTTCAATTACTGTGATTAATCATTCTATCTATCCAATATGCATTCTTTGAATTGATAACCTAATCATTTAGATATTTCACCAAATCTAAAGAAAATTACAAACCCATAAATAAAAGTTGAAGTGGGTAAATTTACTCATGAATCATTAGATGATCAGCAGGTAGGGAGTAGCAATGGAAAACTGAAATCAGGAAAGACCAACCTGGACAAATCAGAGGCTGAACACATGTCTTACCTTAGAAATTGTCTCAGTCAACCCTTATGTCATGTCATCATCCATATACTGCATGATAGGAGGGATTTAATCGGAGCCTATAAATAGACCAAAGATCTGGGTTAAGGGAAGTTTCCAGAATCTAGATAACTCTGATGCAACTTTGAGCATTGTGAAGTTGACATCGGAACATTGCACAAAGATCACCCTTGGAACCTCAGGGTTTAGTAGCAGTTTGGCCAAATTCTTAAGAGTTAACAGTCAGCTCAACCAATTTCTTGGCAATTCAAATGAACCTGAAAAATTCCACTGGTAGTTTGACCGAACTCCATCACATGTTATCTCTATAGCCAGAACTGATAGAAAACCAATGCTGACCACATGTTAGCAGGTTTGAACATGTCTTGGAATTTGGATATAACACAAGTGGCCTATTTTAACAAGAAGATAAGCCTAGTCCCAAGAGCTTTCAAATAGAATGATCGACCAATTTAACAGTAGATCCAACAGGAAAAAAATGCCAGCTCACTTTAATATATCTTGTATTTCACACACAAAGAAGTAGCCAGAAAATACAAAAATACTAACAGATGAAACAATGATTATGAAAGCAAATCTCCAATAAAATAGGAAAAAAATATTTATTCATACGATAAAGAAGATGATCATTCAGAAAATAATAATTACCTTATCTAGTTCTTCTAATACTTCCTCTCTCTTGGTAGATTCTTCCTTGCTCTCATACAGTCCAGCATCAACCAAGAGCTTTAAGTAGACACCAATAAGCAATTAAGCATATGCCAAATATCGGTAGACAATTAGATGCAATATAGGAGGACCAAGGAGATCAATACTGAGTTGTGATAAAGGAACAAAAAATACAACAAGCATACTCTTTCAAGTTCAGCAGTCCTCTTGAGATCAGCCTCAGTAGGTCCAGCAGTCGAGATTGGTTTGGTTATGCCATACTGTGTTGAGGTAGGTGAAGGTGCACTGCTCATTTCAGAAGAACTACCCATGGACATGATGAAAGAGATATTCCCTCTGGACGAGCGTTGGGCCTATGAGAAAGTAAGATTGATTAAAACCTTGAAGATTAAGACTTCCAGAAGTCAATTACGAGCGCAATTCAAGCACATGTGAGATTCCATTCAGCATACAAGAGATGAAACGCCCTCTTATTCTTCGTACACCCTAAATTAACAGCAACTATCCATCATTATCAGTATCTATTGACAAATAGCGGTAGAATCTACATGCAGAACCGAAGAAAAGAAAGACCTTTGGAAAGGAAAACGGGCACCGACAGCCACGAAATCAGAATGCAAAAGGAATTACGCTGGAGAAACAGAATCCAGACGAAGAACGCTAAGCAACCAAAATTTTCTTTTTCACGAAGACTCCTCGGATCCGGTACGGCAGGGGGAGGACGCGGGGGAAACAAGGAAGGAAGGCAGGCGAATTGTAAATATCTCTCGCCGAAACGGGCCATGTTTTTTGTTGCATTTGAAGTCGCTGAATTTTTTAAAGGAATATTTAATTTTTAAAATTTTCTATTTATTTTCTATTGTTTCCCTTCCGTCAATAATTAATTTTTAATTTTTAAAATTCAAAATTTTATTTTTTTAAAAAATAAAATAATATTTCTTTGACTGTCCGTCTTCAAAAATAAAATAATACTTATTTTTAAAACATAACATTGTACTAATTTTAAAATTTATGTAATATTAAAATAGTATTGATTTTTAAAATATAATATTATAATAATATTAGTTTTTAAATGTAATATTATAGTAATGTTAATTTTTAAAATATAATATTATTCTTTAAAAATTCAATATCAAAAGGGTAATAATATTTTAAATACATTATCATAATAATTGACGGGTACAAAATAAAAAACAAATACGTTTTTCTATAAATCTAAGGTACCGCTTGGTTTGTATAATAGGATTATTGTGGATTATAAATTTGAGTGATAATAATGTTTTAGATGAGGATATTTAGTAAAGTATGATAAAATTATTTTTATTCGGTATGATTTTTATGGTAAGGATAAAAGTATGAGTTATTTATTAAATGACCAAAATACCCCCAGTCTTACAAAATTTGGATGCAAATAAAAACCTCAGCTTCCTCTTTCCCGCAGACTCTCCACATCACGCCAAACCATTTCAGGCGGTCACTCCACACCACCTTGGGTCACAATCCATCTGTAGATAGTGCGCAATCTTTACACGCATATTCTGTAATTACAAGTTTCATCGCAGAAGCCATCTACAACGTAATGGTGAGAATCTTTACACCCATTTTTTTTTTGAGAAATAATGCTAGTAGTGTTTTGGTAAAGTTATGATATCTTTTCACACCATTGTTTTGCTCTTAATTTTTTTTAGCTTTTACTGAACAGATAAATGGGCAGTTTGTACTTATTTGTGTGAATGATCTTTTACAAGAGAAAAATGTTATGACACAACAATTTGTACTTATTTATGAGTCGTAACCCTTGGTAACTTACGTATCATTAACCATCTTTTTTCTTTGGGAATGAAGTTGATAAGGTTCTTTCACTGCACGTCTATACGTTATGTGAAGCAACCATAAGTAAGTTCACAAAACTGTTTCCTACACTGAGTAATGGTGATATTTCTATACTGTTCATTTGTGATTTCATATTAACATTATCGTCCTTTTTACGCAAATAATGGTTTCCGATGGTGTACTCAATTATGGATTTAGGCAAATAATGGTTTCCAGGAACAAAGTGAAGCTACGCAAATTTATATATTCTGTTTGTATATGCTTATGGTCAAAATCTGTATAAACTTTATTCTGAAAAGATGTTGTATGTTGTGTAGGTCAATTCCTAAAGACAGTGGAAGATGAGCATTTGTATAAATGTAATGGTGAAGGGGGTAGTTGTGTTTCATTAACCACAAGGACTTGGAAGGATAGCCCATCTCTTTTTCAGCAAACCAAACGCTCTTTCAATGACATTGCGAGCTTGAGAGTGCCTCCAATTAAATAACTCCTTGTAATTCAACCAAAAAAGATAGTTCTCTGCTAATTCAACCAAAAAAGATATACAAGTGGTTACATCACCTCTTGGAACTTTTAATGAATCATCACGAGTCAATGCATCTCTCAGAACTCAAACATCTGCTGTTGATCCCTCCCACCAAGTAAGCACGTAAATAAAGTTCACATCGCGGCCGCGAACCCCCAAAACATTAACCGCAATAGTACCTTTTCTTGTTCTATATTTCGCCTTATCTCAGATTGAAACATGTACGGGGATGTATGTTCCATCCAAGGCACCAACACATCCCTGAAATAAATTATAATGCAAATACTAATGTTATGTTACTATCGTTATATTAATGATACATTCAACAATAAAAACTCATAGTTTTACATAAATTAAAAAAAAGGATTCAATATATTACCTTGAACCATTTCCAACTTTCATTGGTGCAACTGTCATCCACAGGCCCAGGCTTCACTAGCAGTATTGGATGTAATTTCAGAATTGATCGCATAACTTCGTGGAAATGTGTGCTAATTGTCTGTCCACTACGTATATAATCATGACCAGTAACTCGATTTTTCTTATGATGCGCCAATATAGACAGAAACATGGCTGCCTTCTCTTCAATTCGTACGTATCTAGAATCTACCAGCCCTCCAACAGTTGTTAGCAAGTAACACAACAGTGCAAATGCATTCCGATTCATCCTCAAGTTTACCACACATTGAACATCTCCTACTTCAACAATCCTATGCAAATGACTCAATTGCGCATTAATTCTTTGTGGCGTGGTGTTGTACGAGGTTCACAACGTCGCTTTCCGAGTAATCTCATCCGATGTCGTGTTAAAAGACGTAACAGCAAAAAAATTCGACAAAGCATTTGGTGCAGCAGCACAAGAAGTACAATGTTTCTACGTCTAATGTCCATCTTCCAAAGATACTCAAGAAATAACAACAAATTCAGCTCCAGTACTTTGAATAAAGTAAACACTAAAACACAATATAACATGAAATGTTACTTCTATGACAAATTCAGCATGCTCTTCTTTAGAAATTTCAATTTGAAGCTGTGACAACAAATTTTAGTACTTTCAGATTTCTTTGTGGGACAAAATTTGTCGTCAGCATGCTCTTCATTACTTTCAGATTTCTCAACTTGCTGTCAGATTTGTTCAAGTAATCTGACAAAGCTGTGAAACGGTATGCTCAAGAAATCCAATGTTTTCTTAAACAAAGTTGTGAAACGGTATGCTCCAGAAATCTAATGTTTTCACAGCTTTGCCAGATTTCTCAATTTGTTCCCAATTTATCAGCTTACAAAGAAACCAAATGTTTTCAGCAAGTTTAGTGCACAACGGTATGATTTTTCAAACCAAATATGCATATAGATAAACTCCAAACAACGAAACCAAATATGCATACAGAGTGTTAGAACGAAAGGAAGTCACCATCACCCACTGCACTTCGCCCAAAACAATAATACTCACTTTTAAAAGTAACAGATAAACTCCGAACAATGAAATGGAAAAAAGGAACGTCAAACTAGCACAAAAAAAACAACACCGTAGTGAAGAAAGTGTGAGACAACAACATATATACAATGATTTACCTTCAGAAAGAGGCGATTTTGTAGGGATCTAGCACACGGACGACAAAATCGCAGCATTTAGATCTTGGACCACATTTCTTCCGATCGCTTATGCTATGCCTGTCTAGAAGACGATATGAGGTTATGTTGCTAGGGAAAAGGCTAAAAGGGTCATTTTTATATGCTATCATTATTACTGTACAAATTGTGATTCATTCCTGTCAGTCCAACACGATTTAAATAAATCATAAAAATTAATTTACTAACTTAAATAATAATCAATATATATAAAAAAACACTTAATCAAAATTTAACTCTTAAATATGATTAATAATATATCATATATTAATTATGGGTCCATCGACTTGTAATACCTGAGCAAGAGTGATTGATTTTGATATATTCACGGGGCCGCCGGTTATCATTGACTTTGTTAAAAACGAGTCAAACATGATTTAAAAACATAATCCTACCATAATCAATCCTACCAAGAAAGTAATAAAACAATAAATAAGAGATATGATGCAGGTAAATATTAAAATCGCTCATTTTTAAATCATGAAAGAGCTACATTTTAATTGCCATTAAATAAAAAGGTAACAAAAAACAGTCTTATTTTTTGTTATCTTTGAAAAAATTAAAACCTTAAAATTATTATTATAACAATTACAGATATAATTGTTGTAACATATATAAAGTAATTTTCATCAATTTTTTTTTTCATATTATAGTCTATTGTATTCAAGTGATTTTTTTTGTTGACTAAATTGAATTATTTTGTTTTAACTTTGAACAATTTTGATGAAATTATAAAGAATATTTTTATATATAATAGTATCTGTAGCAATTTAGTTCTATGTTATAATAATTGTAATTATAATAGCTACAACAATATTTAAATAGGAGTATTTTAAAATAAAAAATAAAATTATATATATATATATATATATATATTAAAAGTTCTTCTATTTAAAATATTTATCAATTTTACCTTCTAAATTTATTAAATGTAAGCATTAGTATTGTTTTAAGGTATAACAATTAATGAATCTTTTCCTTTTTTTTACTCTAAGGAAGGAGAATTTCTCCCTTTGGAATCTTTTAAATATATATTCCTTAAATGTTAGGGTTATTTTTGAAATGACTCTAAAGTTTAATAGACAAAAATCAAAAGGGCATCCTTATTTTTAGAATCATCAAGATAGCATCCCATTTTGATTTTATATAAAAAGGACATTCATCCATGTATAATTATCCAACTACCTTCCATTATACTATTGATATTATTATTTCTCGTCTATATTTCTTGTCTAAATCTTGAACCTGGGCTTGTTGTAGTAGCTCGTAGCTATTACATAATTATAACAGCTACGAAACTATGACTGTTACGATATGAATGTTAGATAAGTTTTGAGATGTCATAACTTTTGACTTGGATTAAATTATGAGACACATAATATATCAAATCGAACCTCGTTCAGAGATATATATTTGTTACAGGGTGTAATCTGTAGCAGCTCAGTTTTAGACTTAAAAAAAATATCGTTTAAAACCTTTTTAATTTTAATTATCTTTATTAAGGTTATTTTTCATATTGTAATAACTACGAAATTATAGTTACTACAACTGTTGTAGTTGTAGAAACTACAAAATCGTAACTATTACAATCATAAACTACAATTGTTTTAATTATAGCAGTTACGAAATCGTAGTTGCTACAATCATAAATACAATAATTGTAGTAGCTATGAAATCGTAGTTGTTATAACTACAAGCTACAACTGTTGTAGTTGTAGCAATTATGAAACATTAGCTGCTACAACATGTGTAATGGCTATGATTTCGTAGTTGCTACAATGCGCGTGATCGATTTAGAATTTAGGTAGGAGATATATACGAAATAATAATGAGAATAGTACTGAAGGATAATTATATGATTTTAAGTGAGATGAGATATTCTTTTGATAAAAAATCAAAATGAAACGCTCTTTTGATCATTTGAAAATATAAGAATGCTCTTTTGACTTTTGCCT
>JBBUKS010000104.1:4297827-4319033 GCA_038050645.1 Hedychium gardnerianum | reverse complement strand
GTTGTACCCATGTTCTTTGTTACTGACACTACTCATGATACTATGTGCAGTTGAGTAGGGTGCTTGTGTAGTAGTGGTATACAGGTGACATCATTCGATTGTGAGTATATTCCTCCTTTGAGACTATATACCTTTGTACCTCTTTATACTGTTATAGATCATGCATTATTTTTCTAGATTCGCTGAGTATTTCTTTGTACTCACTACCTTGCGTATCACTTTATTTCAGGTTAGCAGATATATATATTGATTGGGTCGCTTGGAAAGTTTTGCCCGTGTCGTCCCACATCGCGTTGAGCTTCGGTTATTTTCTCTTCATTTTGTTGGTTTTACTTCCGCACTTGCTTTTAGTTCTGGCATTATAATAAAATAACTTGGACTTGGATTTTGGTTTTATTTTTAGTTATGTACTCAGAGTATTAAGTCATGCTGGCATGTAGTCGAGTATTTGGATTTTCATGTGTGGAGTGAACCCCCTTTTATTCTCTGCTTTGGTTTCTTTTATAGTATGTTGTGTGGTTATGATTACCCAGATAGGGTATTATTTTTACACTTCATGGATGTGTTTATACGAGTTTTGGGGCTTGTATCATGTTGTATCAAAGATTGTCACTAGAGGGTATCGTTCGTATCAACGGGCAAGTGTACCTCCGAGGCGTGACACTCTCATATATTATCAATGAGCCAACCCGAGCTTAGTCAACTTGGTCAACCTTGACCCGAAGATGATTGCACCAACACTGGTCAGTTGGACTAGGCAAGGAAGTCTTAGTCGGTTGGACTGGACAAAGAAGTTCTGGTCAAATGGACTTGGCAGAAGTCTTAATAGATCAAGGATGTCGGGCAGGAAGTTCTAGGTGTCGAGGACACTATGTGGGAAGTCCTGGGGATCGAAGATTCCAGGCAAAAGTCTAGACGGGTCGAGGACCGAACGTCTAGTGGAAAGTCCCGAAGGTTAAGATTAAATACTAAGCAAAAGTTCAAACAAGTCTAGAGAACTGAATGTTTAGCACCCGGTAAATTCTCCTGAGAGGAGTGGGTCAGGACGTGTTCCCGGAAAGGGAACAGTAGGCATTGGTTCGACCTAGAATTTCACTGGAAATCTAAAAGTCAGAATCGGACAGTATTTTGACTGTCAAACAGTTTTTAATCTGCTTTATACTTGTTGTGCTAACTTTGTGACGTAGGAATACGAAATCGAAAGTTGGCCGGAGTTAGGAAATTCTAGGCGACTAGAAGGGATTCAGGCGCCCGGAGATTTAGGCGATCAGATGGGTCTAGGCACTCGAAACGGCCTGAGCTCAGCCAAGCGTGCAGTCAAGATGACACGCTCCAATTGGTTGGCACACGTTAGCTTCCAAGCACCCGGGAAGGGATAAAGTCGACTCGGATGAGATTTCATCTAGATGCCTCCATGTCAATAGTCCAAGAGTCCGGAAGGAATCCACGCGCCCGAAGGTGGATAAATTGCGACGAAAGCGGATCAGATCAAGCTTGGCCGAGGCGCCCAAAAGGGGATCTAGGCGCCCGAATAGGTTAATAAAAGAAGGGTTTGACTTGCAACTCGGGACAGACAAATCTATGCTCAAACAACATTTGTGCTGCTTCAAAATTCCTTTACGATGTCGAAACGCCTCACTGACGACAACGTGTGTTGGATCGGGTGGACCGGCTAGAGGGGAGTGAATAGTCCTGCAAACGAAAATTACAAATTCTCTTGTTTTCTAACTAAGCAAGGACACCCATTAATTAATTAAATAAATAAAGCATAAAATGAATAAGAGGCAGGAATATACTTGGTTTGCTACTAGGTAGTTGCTAGTCTAAGACTATGAATGACTCCACTATCAAAACACCTTCTTCGAGCAAGCGTCGGAGGTGGAGAAACCTCTTACAGATTTGAACGTACAAGGAAATAGTAAACTTGAACAGTTAAAGTGAGTGTGTTGTATAAACTTCGAGCTCAAGGGCTTTTTTATAGCCTCCTGGTCGAAGTGACTGTTTTGATGACGTGGCCATTCAGGCACCTCTATTGATTGGGGGTGTCTCCAATAGTGTAGACTTTATCCTCGTTGCAACGTCCTTCGGGCTGATTTGGTGGATTGGGGGCTCCTTGGACCATCTGGGGCGCCTCCAAGCGATTGATGTTGAATCCACTACTTATCCACTGCGCAACGGCTCCTGGGCGTCCAAGGCGCCTCCAATGCATTGGGGGTGCCTCCATGCAACTGGTGGGTGAGGCACCTCCAATGCATCCAAGGAGCCTCCAATGGCTAGCGTCCAAGGTGCCTCCAATTCAACTGAGGTGCCTCGAGTGCTTTTGAATGGTCAATTCATCATTGACCATTCTTCCTTCCGATCGCTTGGGTGATGCTCCAGTCGTCCGGAGTTGAGCTCACCCAAACTCAACTCTGACCTTCTCCTCAAGCAGACTTCCTTCACGGCTTATCATCCCTCGGACTGCCTCCTTTTTGCCCCATTAGTGTACTCTTCCCCAGCTCCTCGTCCCTCAAATACATCGAGTCTGTCGGCTCCCTTCCCGTGTCATCCTTCTCGCTCGATGCATCTTCCGCTCGACTTCTTGTGATCTTAAGTCCCTGCACACTTAGATACAAGGCATTAAACAACACAAGGCCTAACTTAATTCAGTTGATCAACATCAAAACTTACCCGAGGTACTTACAACGTGCTCCTTTTAGGCATAATTTAGTTTTAATTGTAATCGCTTTTTGTACTCGATTTAAAAAGGGAACAGTAAATGTGTTACCTTCCCTTATCTTTGTAAAAGGTGAATCTTCATCTCTAAGTTGCTATTTGGAGAAGAAGATCTTTTAGTGAATTGTCCATTGTAAGCGATCAATGATCGAGGGCCTTGGACTAGCAGTCGTCGGGCTGTGAACCAAGTAATAAAGAAATTGTGTTAGCTTTGTGCTTTGCTTCTATTTTACTAATTTTAGCTACGTACTTTTTGAAAATCATGAAAAAGCGACATGCGCTATTCACCCCCCTATAGTGCTTTTCTTCGATCCTACACTACCACCTCTTATAGTAGTGTTACAAGGAGTTTATAGCTTTCACCAAATGAAGAAAAAACAAAAGAGAGGAAATGAAAGAGATTACAATTTGAGTTTAGTTTTCCTTCTTTTGGTTGCTTGAAGATGTTAAAGTTGAAGGCTTGAGGTTGATGTTGAGCAGAAGAATCGCAATGGAACAGTGACTTGCTCTTGTAGAAAAGTCCTCTTTTAAACAGCTCAGAATCAGGTCATTTTTGCACCTTTTTGCTGCTACCAATCGATTGACATAACTCAACAACAATCGATTACTGACTGTTAACTATTTGTTGAACGGTCACTAACTCCATATCAATGACTAAGATTATGCTAATTTTGAATCTCAATCAATTGGTGGAAATTACCAATCTATTGATAATGCCCAATTGATCGGCCAATCTTTTTAGCATGCTTTTGTTCACTCAGCATGCTTTGCTAATCGATTGCATCAATCGATTGGCAATGCCTACTCAATCTGTCAATCGATTTGACAAGCTTCTATTTGCTTGGCATATCCTTTCAATCGATTGCACTAATTGACTATCTAAGCCCAATCGATTCAAGCAGCTTCTGTTTTCTCAGACTTTTGTTCCAATCAATTGACGCAACTACCAATTGATTGATAACTCAAGTTGGGTAAACCCCGAATCATGGTTTTAACCCAATCGATTGTGATAATTAATTGGTCTCACAAAAACCTTGATTCAAGCTTTAGGGTTTAGAGTTTAGCTCATCAATCGATTGATATATATCCTACCAATTGATTGGTGAACCCAAATTTAGAATTTTCATCCCAAAACCCCTAAGCATATAATCCCCTTCAAGTCTACGATGTATCAACAGATTACTAAATGATGTTAATCGATTGATACACATATTTCAGTCATTCTAATGGCCAAAGTTCACCTAAACTTCTCTACCCCTATTTTCCAATTACCTCATGCCAGATAAACCTTCTATTCCCTGGACTTTTATGTTTGGAGTGTCCTCGTCTCTTGATCTTCATCTACCCTTGCATCCAATCTCGCAATCTACTCGGGTTTTCACCATTTGCCAAGAATTTGGTCCTTGACCTTCTTAGTCTTTTCTTACCTTGCATTCAATTTTTCAATTTATATGGATTTTTTCTTGTCAAGAATATGACTCTCGACCTTCTTAAACTTCTCTTAGCATGCACACTCATAATTCAAGTGGCATCCAATTTATTAACCTAAATTTAAATAATTGTCAATCATTAAAACTTCTCGTCCAAAGCATGATTGCATCAACACTCCGGAGGCCAAATATGTCCTTCTTTATTGTTTTTAAAAAATTTACACTAGTGGTGATGATGTTTAAGTTGTGGTATTGATTTTTAAATATCAGCACCACAATGATTTTGATATGTTAAGCTATGGTGTTAATTTTTGAAAATCAGTATTACAGTAGTTGTTGCATGCATGTAAAGGAGAGACAATTTTAATTTAATTTAAGAAGAAAAAAAAATTGTTACATGTAAAGAAAAGAGGAAAGAAAAATAAAAATCAAGTTTGGTAAAGGGCTAAAATGGAAAAGAGATATACCTTTTAGGTATTCTCAAATCATGGTATGCCTTTTAGACCATCCCAAAACTTGGATGCGTTTTTATTTTTTCGAAAATTATCGTAGGATAATTGGTTTTATAAATCCTTCATTTGTCAAACATATCAAATAATTTTACATTTTAATTTATTAAATATGAAAACTTTGAAAAATGTTTTATAAAAGAGTGAAGATGGAGCTACGATCTTATGATCGAGTTGTACCCTAGCACACTTAATCCTCTTGAGAACCTAATTGACCAATATGGTAAAATTGCGCACACGAATCCTTTTTGTGCCACCTAGTGCGTGTACTACATCTCTTTAAGCCATTTGATAAAATAACTTAGTTGAGTTGATTCACGAAGAACCTAGCTAGATAGTGAATTTTGTTAATAAGGTTGATATTATTGATGCTGAAGGTATTATATAATCGAATTTGTATTTTAATATTTGATAAGGGTTTAAAGTTAAGATTTATTATGATCTAACGAGATTGATTAAGTGTGTAGGAAAGTCATAGTTGAGGTTAGGTAAAGAAATCATGGTCGAATGGACTGGGCAGAAGACTTGACAGATTGAGAACGTTGGACATAAGTCTTAGGGGTCGAGGACACTAGGCCGAAATCCCTGGGTCTGGACACCAGGTAGAAGTCTAGACGGGTTGAGGACCAGACGTCTAGCGAGAAGTCCCAAAAGTCAAGATTAGATAATGAGCAAAAGTTCGAACAGATTTGGAGGACCAGATATTTGAGAACAGGTAATCTCTCCTGAGAGGAGTGGGTGAGAACGTGTTCCTCGAGAAGAAATAGTAGGCATCGGTCTAACCTAGGATTTCAAGGGAAACTTAAAAATCAAGACCAAGACTGTCCAAAGATGGTCAAAACTACTTTGCACTTGTATATTATTATTATTCTATGCTAACTCTGTGATATAGGAGTTGAATTCTCGAAACAACTAATCCAGATTCCTGGAAAGTATCCAAGCGCCCTAAGAGGTTCCAGGTGCCTCAATGAAATTGAGCCGCCCTAAAACTAGCCCGATGGTAGGATGAGATGGCAGTCTCTGATTAGTCAAAACACGTCAACATCTAGGCGCCTGGAAGGGATCCAGGGTCTAAACCAGGATATATTTTGACGGATAGAGCTTCGCTGAGGCCTAGCCACATCAGCTTCGATTGAGGCTTCTAAAAGGAATATAGGTGTCTGGAAAGGTCAATAAAAGATGCTTCGACCAGCAGCTTCAAAGGATCAATTCACCACAACTTTCGTACTTACATGTTGCTCCAAAAACATTTCTATGACACTGAAACGCTACTCCGACAATGACGCTAAAGTCTTACTCTTTCTTATCGGTATAATTGTATTTTTAATTCATTTATTTATACTTGTGTAATCGCCGAGTTTTTTAATGGATTGTCCAACGAAAGCGATCAACGGTCGCAGACCTTGGACTAGCAGTCACTAAGCTGTGAATCAAGTAAAAAGAAAAGGAGTTAGCATTGTGCTTATTTCATTTCTATTTTCACTGTATATTCTCAAATTTTCAAAAAACGTGAAAAAATGACACACACTATTTACCTTTCTCTATAGCACTTTTTCAATCCGATATTAACTAAATTATGATGCCAATGTGTCCGAAGTGATCTAATATTAGCTAATTTTCAATATCATAATTATGTATAACATACTTGAATATATTAAACAATTTAACCTTTTTAAAATTCTAATTTTTGAATAATTAAAGACCGCATTAGCTAATTTCATAGCAATACTTTTAAGACCAACATATGCCCTAAATAACTTAACTCCCTTGAGAACCCAATTAGTCGTTATGGAAAAATTACATATGGATCCCTTGATATCGTATAGTATGCAAACCAAATCCCTTTGACTCATTTAATAAAATACCTTTGCTAATCTCAACCCCTTAAGAATATAATTGTCAAATGGCCAAAGGTTAATGTAAGCTAAATTAATGTTAATACATTCTAAGACAAGTAAATTCTTTGTCTAACTTGACTCCCTCTAGAACTTATTTGATCAACATAAGAAATATTAACATGAATTCCTTCAAATCATATCTGGTAAAATATCTAGATCCCTTTGAGCCATTTGGTAAAATATCTTTTTACTAATTCAACTCATTGAGAACTTAGTTAATACGGTTGACATCAATTAAATTTTGATATTAGACATCATGTCTAAATTGATCATAAACACTATTTGAAGCTTGATCTTGGCTAAATTTTTAATATCAACATGTTCAAGACAACTTTATCTCTCAAGAACTTAGTTCTTACATAGTCAAAGGTCTAGTAATAACAATTGATTATATATTCTAAGGCTAATATATGCCCTTACCACACATGGGTCCCTCTAAGTTGTATAGGAAAATTGCATCCATTAACTCATCTCCCGTGAGGACTTAGTGAATTCGATTAAAGGTCAACATCAATAAATTTTTGATGTCAATATATGCAAAGACTAATACATGCCCTAGTTAACTTGACCCCTTCTAGAACCAAGTCGATCAATATGATAAAAATAAAGTACAAATTGTTATCTCCCTTGCTACATAGTGAATTTGATTAAAAGTCAACATTTGATGTCAATACATGCAAAGACTAATATATGCCCTTGCCAACTTGACCCCTTCTAGAACCTAGTTGATAAATATGACAAAAATCTAGTATGGATTTCTTTGAGCTATCCGACGGGCAAGCTCAATCCCTTTAAGCTATCTAGAAAAATATTTATGTTGACATAAACACGCTCGAGAACTTGGTTAGTAAATTTAGTCAATATTCATTATCAATAAAAAATTTAATGTCAATATGTGAAGAGATTAGCATATTAAAAAATAATAATAATAAATCAAATAAAAAGCGAACTTGAAACGATCGGCTCAACTTCATGAAAAATTTTCATCAGTCGCTAAGTTAAATCGATAAGAGCTCACGACGGGTGACACCATAACCTACAAATATATCCTTTGGTTGCACGTTATATTTGAAGAAAAATTTCTATAAATATATCTTAGTTGAAAATCAAACTGTGAGTGTCTGAATGACAACCTAAATAGGCTGCACCATAACCTAGGGATGACTACAATACTAAACAAGTGCAAACTAATTGAATACTTGTGGGAAAATTTCTTCAAATTGACTTGCCATTTACATAAAGAATATAATTGATAATTTTAAGTTGGACATTATCCTTTTTCCGCAAGAGATTTTGAGAAAAAAGCATTGCTAAATTTATACCATTAGTTATTTCATATGTGATTACGGGGCGAACCGAAATAAAATATTTTTTCTTCGTGGGTGTGATCCATTGAACATAGATCCAATTTTTCAAAAAAAAAATTATTCTTAGATTGTTTTTTCGGTGGTATAAAAATGACTAATATACACCATGTAGATATATTTAAGTCATTCATCAATTATCTACGTGAATCTTTTTAATTTATAAATGGATCCTCTTGAACCATCCATTTAGGACAATCAAATCTCAAATATTTGTAGTTTGACTATACTCCTTTGAATCATTCAACGCATTTTAAAACTTAAGTTCTAAATGATATTATATTTACCTAAAATAGCTTGAGAAAATACTATTAATGTAATATCAGATAATCATATGCCCTTAAATAGATAATTCTTAATTAAATTATTAATTGAATGCTTAGTGAAAGTTTAGGATTCATAAGTTAATTAAACCTTACTCGAGTAAACTCAAAAGGGAATTAATATTTAGTTGTGGAATCTTAAATCCCCAATTCAATTGTGTAAAAAGGGTGAGTTTATGACTTCACATTTATAACTTCGATCTAAATATCACCATCAAAATGATATATATCCATATATAACTATCCAAACATTTTAGTTCTTAAGTTTAAAAACATAAGCATCAAAATCATCTCTCTTATGCAAAGTTTAAAAGTTTTTTCGAAACTTCATCGTCAAAATGCAATACAAAAAAAATAACTAATACTGACGAAAATTTTCGTCGGTATTCCGTCAGTAGAATTCTCTAATGACGGATTAACGTCTGAAATATAGATGTCATAAAATATTGGGTCGTAGGAGAATATTACCTACGGAAATAAATATTCATACATAATCAACTATTTTCAATTTTTGTTCACAAACTAACTATTTTCCAAAAGAAGTAGATTGGATTCATCTTTGCTAAGAATGTTTTAATTTTCCTCAAGATCATTTTATTAAACAAAGTCTTGAGCTGATACAACATTTGAGATGCTTCAAAGATAAGAGTGAATGCTTAACTATAAGATTAAACTTCTTGAATGATTAGATGTATTAATTATCCCTAGCATAGAGAAGAAGAAAATAAAGCAAAAAAGCTTGAGGATGTGACACTGAACAAAATAACGATTATTCTATAAGCTAATTCTAATAGAGAATTTTTAGGAAAAACATAAAAAATCACCAAACGTAGAGAATTCTTCTCTTGATTTAATTGAATAATATTAACTCAAACAAAAATAATGCTCTAACATCAACTAAATAAAGGTTTAAATAGTCTTAAAATCCTAACAATGCAAAAGACGAAAAGAACCTTAATAAAAATGACTAAAAATTTTTGAAGCCTTCAAAAAGACTCTAAATAATATTTTTTAGGCTTAAGACTGGGTCGTTACAAGTTACATCGAGTAACAAATGTAGATATCTGAATAAATTTTGATTTGATATATTATAAATCATGTAATTCAATCTGAGTCAAAAATTACGACCTCTCAAAGTTTGCGATCAAAACGGTCCTAAAAATCTAGACTCTGCTGTTCCGTATCACGAATCCCCTACATCAAGATGGGTTCATTTTATCTCTGTGAGAATGTTGCTAAAGGCGCCATTTGGCTCAAAATTGGTCTTCTAACTCATGAGCCACTTGCGCCCCCCTCCCCCCACATCATTGAAAGGGAGTAAATTAGAAAATTGAAATAAATCATTACGTGAGAGGATATTTCTATTTTAATCTACTCATTATAGCTTACACGTTAACTTGACCTATGTTACATGTACGAGAGTTAGCTCTTTCAGGACTATAAAGAAAACTATCTTATTCCTTAGATGAAAAAGAAAGAATGTAATAGTGTTTTTCATCTCAAGATATATATGGTTCTCAAGATATGGAGATGAAAAACACAATTAGATTCTTTCTTTTTCATCTAAGGAATAAGATAGTTATATATATATGACCCATTATAAAAGATATACAATCCATATTTATTTAATATTTTAGAAACTCTTAACTTAAATCATTTTACAATTAATTACTGTCACTACAAACTTATTCGTAAGATATAAACATGCATGGTGTTCTATAAAATAAATACAACTTCTATACAATGGAAAAACAAATTAAAAAACATGTGTGAATCAAGGAAATAGTTCAAAGAGAGTCAGCGGAAGCAATTCATCGCCACCGACGTGGTGTCTACAAGCTGAAACCCAAAAATCTTCTTCCGGCACGGTTCGGCGGCTTCCACCACCACCTCTGGCGTCGACGCCGGCGCTACGTTGAGGTCCAGCCATGGCACCGCCCTGTTTTCCTCAGCCTTCTTCCTCTGCCTCTCCCCCTCATCCGACAACTTCCCCGGGGCCAATCCCTCGGTCATCACCGCCCTATGGCGCCGCATGTGGCCGCCGAGAGCTTGCCCGATCGAGAACTCGAGACCGCAGACGGAGCACTCGTGCACCTTTGGCCTCGCAGCAGCCTCCACGCTGCCCACGCTCGCCGCGACCTTCGGCTTCTTGTGGCTCGCCCTGTGCCCTCCGAGCGCCTGGAACGACGGGAACTGCCGGCTGCACGTCTTGCACTCGAAGACCCTCGCCGGAGCCGACAACGCGTAGGCGCCAGAAAACTCCCTTCCCGTGCCGCCCTGCTGGGAGAGAAGCACCAACGCATGAGCCATGTTCTCCAGCATCTCCACGTCTCCTGCAACCCTAAATCTCTTCGCGCCAGCACCAAACATTGATAATTCGTACCTTATCGAAAGCGCAGTTGTGCCAATTAATTTATAGGTCATACACACCTACGTCTTAATTGAGCAGCGTCAACATTGTTTGGTAGGGAGAGAACGAAGGCACATCTGAATTCAACATGGTTTAGGTTAGAATCTCTCTAGAAGCCATGTCGGAGCTAGAAATTATAGTATACTCATCCTAATCGATCAATAATAGGAGTTGTATATATATATATATATATAATTCTAAATATATGAGTTTCTTTCCTAAATCCTATTTTAGGACCCGGACTAAAGATTTCAGATTGGACGTTGATATCCCTCTCCAGTTTCGATCATCAGGTTTGAAATCACAAGGAGGAAGAGTCAGCAAAAGTAGGTCAATAAAACCTTCATCATATTCAGCTCACCGGTGCAGTTACATGGAAGAAACAAGTGGAAAGGGAAATTTGCATATTAATTAATTAGTCAGCAGGCAAATCCCGTGGAAGGCCATGCAAAGCCATTTTTTTCCATCTTTTTTTCTGGCCGTATGATTCAACCGAATTCTGATTTTGGATGGCCGGATATCGCCTGGTCTTGAACGTCATAATGCGACTGGTCGAAGCAGCGGTCTAGAAGAGACGGATACAAGGAAGTCAACTTAATGCTATTCCCATTATGACTTATTCTTTGATGCATGTGCAACATTCACATTTATTGAATCAGAGGTTACTCCCTAGATGATTCAGGAATAGTGCTTCTGATCACATGCCCCTTGGGCACGGTGCCGCGGTAAGAGACAAAATGATATTCTCATACATCCCAGATTTAATTCTCATATAGAGCAATTTATATCCATAATACTCAAACTGTTGGGATAAATCAGAAGTTGCCATGTTTTCAAATTTATCTAATGGACAAATTAGTAAAAGATCGCCCACCTCTTCTAAAATTAATCGAATCAAAAATTTAAATATGATTAAAAAAAAGTGCTTCTAATCGCATATTTTGACCTTTAGTCCCAAAAGTCTCGGCACCAAAGATCTGAATAATAGAGATCTCAACATTGAAGGTCTCGACATCAAAGGGCTCAGCACGAGAAGGCTCAACAACAGAGGTCTCGGTCCTAAAGGTATTAGCCTAGGAGCCCTTGGCTCGGACCATGTAAAGGTCGACGCCTCAGACCCTTTCAACTCGATATTCAGAGTTGTAAACAAGTCAATTCCAGCTTGCCCTATTCAAACTCATTTATTAGAAAAGTAAATCAGTCGAGCTCAATATTAATCGAACTCCATATAATTCTTAATTATAGTGGTAAAAAGTAAAACGCTAATACCCATTAATTCGTCTTAGGATCAACACGGAGAATACATATAATTCTTAATTATGCAACTACATAAGTTTGTTCGTGAAGTAAAAGCTGATAAATTAAGATCATAATAAGCTTTCAAACATGTATATTTATCTTAACTTAACTAACGCTTATCAAACTTAACTAGTCCTTAGTTTTACGCACGAATAATGAATATTAACAAAATTCTTATATCAGTTGAGTATCAAACTTGTTCAAGAAAACATTCGATCCATTTTACAACCTTATCAATATATTAATTCCACTACTTTGATTTTTGGCAAAAGTAAAAGGGTGATCCTTTTTCTCCAAATCATAAAAGGACTTTGATTTTTTATCAAAAAGATATTTCATCCTACCTCATTATTTAACCTGGTACAATCCACCTATCCTGCCCTTCAATACTATTCAATATTATTCATATTATTATCTCTCATCTAAATTTTGAATTAGTCCGGTACATTATAACAACTATGATTTTATAATTGTTACAATTGTTGTAGCAACTACAGTTTTGTAGCTATGCATATTTAATTTGTTTAAAAATATTTACGTTGTAGCAGCTACGGTTTCATAACTACTAGAAATAGAGCCTGAAATTTCATATTCAGCAGCGAAAGATGTGTGTTTATGTTGAGGGGGGCGGTTGTGTAGTCGCCCTCCCCCATTCGCCTCATCATGTCTATACTCCTGCACCTCTTGTACTAAAAAATTAAAAGGGAGAGGGGGTCGTCATCGTCTCTCGTAGCTACTCTAACGCATACTTAATATATTCAAAAATATTCACGTTATAGCAGTTACGATTTCATAGCATGTTACAACGTGAATTCAATCATGTTCACCTACCATTTATGTTGTAATAGCTACGAAACTGTAGTTGCTACAACACGAATTCAATTTGTTCACCTAATATTTATATTGTAATAGTTATGAAACTGCTAATATTATAATATGTTCGATTAATTCAAAATTTAAATAAAAAATAATAATAAAATTAATATTGAATAGAAATAAATAACTATTGTGTAATTATATATGGGTACTTTTAATTGTTGCCCTCGATTTTTTCATACAATAATTATAGATTAATTAATTAGCACCACCAGATTCATGCTTGTCCCATAAATTTGTGCCAATAGCGTATTACTCAAGTCGTTGTCCAAAATGCGTGATTAGATGTTGTTATATCTGTAACTGTTACTTAATTAATTTTCTTATGAAACCCTAATTTAAACGTCACTTAACTAATTATTATCGATTATTTAATTCTGAAGAACAAATTTGATTGGCGTACACAAGATGGTGTCGATTTTTGTCTCCCATCGAACTCAACTAATTATTAATGATTATGTAATGGCTCATAATTATTTTTCTTATATAATTTTGGATGCACTGACTTTGCTTCTTGTTCTACCCCGTGTAGTACGCAAAGGGAGTTCTCATGGATGACTATTGACTTGGAGAGTTTAAAATATGTATCTACTCGTAGCAATTTAGGTTAATATATAAAAACTCAATTACGGCTAATCGATAGTTAGTTTAGTAGTAAGTGAGATTCGGAGGGCTTTGGCTAAAAAATTGAGAGTGCAAAACTCTTGTTAAAAGAGATTTCACTACAAAAATATTATATATATATATAAATTTGCAATGAATTTTACTAAAAAATTTGTCACAAATTTTTTTTGTGACGAAATTTTTTTATCGCAAATTACTCATTGCCAAATTCTGTGATGAAAATATTTAAATTCGTCACAAATTTTGCGACAAATTTTGTATTCATCGCAAAATTCGTTGTTATTTTGTGACGAAAAAATATTTGTCGCAAAGTTCAGAAAATGCAAATCTTCGATGAAAACATGATTTATCGCAAAATTATGATGCACAATAATTTTACGATACCTTGACGACGAATCTCGTCGTAAAATACTTTTTTCCAGAAAATCTCTATTTCAGCAATTTCTCATGTATACATTACATAATATCCAATATAATCAAACCAAATCTAACATACATATCATACTTACACATCCTATTTAACATAAACATACACATCTTATTTTACATATTCTATTTACGTATACACATCCTATTTACCATTCAAAACAAATCTACACAATTCAAAAACAAATATATCCAAAATAAAACATATCTAAAATAAGTTAGAATAAACATATCTAATTCATCCATACAAGTCATAATATCCAAAAAGATCAAACATTCTCCAAGTTCAACAACTAAATATAAATACAAATATCTCATACAAATAGCATATTAAAATCATTGTTCTCTTCATTCTTCTCCTCCCATTCTTCTTCTTTTCCTGCATTAAAAAAAAATATTTGCACAAACAAAAAAAAATTATAAACTAATATGTACAGACTTCCTTCCTTCGACATTGATCAATTTTCACCAACTCTATTCAAAATAAATTAACAGTATTAATCAAATTAAAAAAATTAAATGTAAAAAACACTAATTCTGAGACAAATAACATTCATACATAAACAAATCATGAACAATCGTCACCACCATCATCGTCATCGTCACCATCAGGGGTACCGAGAGACATCTGACTTGAAGCGGAAGCTAATTGAAGATGTTACAATATTAAGTCTTATTGTTGGCGTAGTTTCCTCATTTCTTCATCTCTTTAAATCATATCCTGATCTCTTTGAGCGAATCTCCCTTTCAATAAGATAACTTCTTCAGTCAAGTTATGAATTTGTATCCTTATTGCTGGTGGGGTGAAAGAAGATATACTAGCAACTCTATGGGTTCTGCTCAAAGAACGCATTCCCAATATTCTTCCTCCTTTCGATCCCCCACTCGCCTCTAGCCATAAATCTAAATTATTACCAACGGATACTCAAATCCACTAGATTCATCAGTAGCTTGAGAGTTTCTTAGTGCTAACTCTAGCTCATCATATTTTTCCTGTATTATAAAAATAAAAATAAAAATAAAATTATAATGACAATATTTTAAAAACTCATATAATCTTAATTAGATATAATAGAAATACATATAATATAAAGTGAAAGCAGGTAAATAACTCGCCTTGAATCAAAGTTATACATTAAGATTAAAGATTAATCCAAACCTTAACTGATTTAGCTCTATCCCCACTCCAAATTTTGTCTTTGTTTTTGAAATATGCGGATGAAAGTGTCGATAAATAATGGCTCCCGCTCCATTTCCTTGGTCTAAAAAAAATATTATTAGAAATAATATAATAGTCTGAAATAGATTAAAAAAAATAGTGAAAGAGTTTAAAATTTTACCAATATGTGGGTATACTCATCGATACTGATAGAGCATCTCGCATACGTTGTAGATGAGTCTTCAGAATTATAAGCTTGCTTTGTTTTATTCTGTTGACTCCTTTGTTTGCTCTTATCAGATGCCCAATAATTGGAGATTAATCCAAACCTTAATTTGTTCACGAACAAAAAATAATTTTAGGTTGAATATAACTAGGGGACTTGCATTTCTAATATTTCTAAGGACTTTTCGATGGATCTAGTAACACATAAGGGCGGGCAAGATAAGTGTTATTATCGTTGGGACCAGTGATGTCGCTAGAGGAGGAGGGGGGGGATAGAGATTCGCTTCAATTGTGTTCACCATTTCTGTGTATTTGTCTACAAGAGATTAATCCATAGCGAAAATACAAATAAAACAACACAAACACACAAATTAATTTTTACGTGGTTCGAACTCCCGATTCCTACTCCATGGCCTAACTTTCTAGTGTTATCACCACTATACTGCCTCCTTGCTGGATACCTTACAGAGGTGGAAAAACATTTTACAAATACTTGTTGTTACAAACAATACAACATGAATACAAAATAATGAAAGTAAATAACTTTACGGATGAAACTCTCGCTTTGTTAGCTCTCTTGTTACTTAGGATTGCCTCCTAAAGGTCTGAAAATGGAACAACACTCTCCTCCCAAATCCTCCAAGAGCTAGCATCTGAAATCCTATACAAAACCTATTGGTGAAATTGATCTTTTGTTAAGGTTGACTAAGATCGAGTTAGCTTGAGTTGAATTTGGATGTTTGATCAATATGTATAATGTAAATTCAAGTGGTCAAAGTTGATCAGATACTTGACAGTCAGTGGAGGAGTTGATGTGGGTGAATCATCCATATGTTTTTTGTTTTGTTTAGCATGCATTCATTGCATTACATGAGCATATTTTGCATAAACTTTTAGCTTTTGCATCCATTTCATCATTCTAGTTTGGATGACTATAGTTTGCGCTTTTTATTGATAGGAAGTAAAGAATTTGGTGTTGGAGCAAATTTGGAGACGAAAAACCTAAGGAGTTCGCATTTCAGCATGATCCATGGTCAAACTGTGCTGCATTCCATGATAATGGACCACTCAGGAGGCAGAATTGACATCAGAGCGTCACCAAGATTTTCAACAAGGAACATGGCCAGCCCATGGTGCTTACCATGATCGTGTTCCATTCGAGTTGTCGACATAAAGCACTCCAACACCAAACACGGGCTAGCTGTGTCACTTGACACGCCCATGCTAGGCCACACAGCTTGGCCATGTCTCCCAACATAGCTGTGGCACGCATGTGGTGACGTCTTAGGAAATTCTGTTAATTATGTTAGCCACCCTGACCTTTTAGGAAATATGTTAGAGTTCTCCTATTTTTTAGAAACCCTGTCAAAGTTCTAAAACTATAAATAGAAGAAAGGGGTGACAATTTAGAGGCATCTGTGATATGGAGATTTCCTTGATCCCATGACAAGGGATAAAGGAGGAGGTCGCATTGAAGACAACAAGAAAGCTATGACGTCAATGGCCGGTATTTCTGAGTAGTTTCTTAATTCTAAGATTAAGGAGTAACCCAACGTCGAATTGATAATAGTAATTTGTTTTCATCTCATTTATCGCATGATGTGTTGATCCTTGATTTAGTTGTTAGTATGCATAACATGCTAATATGTCTTAATGGATGTTAGCATATATTCTCGTATGTTTGCATGATTAGAGTTTAAGGTAGTGTTTTCTCTGGAAATGACCAGAGACAAACTGTGATATTGTATGTTGCATCTAAGCATATGTTGTAATTATAGGGTGAGGAGGAAGAACCGAAAAGCGAACTCCGATCTCGGACCTATAAGAACTAAACTTGAGGGGTTGTTTACAAAAGTAGTTCAAATCCTCCTGAGGATACCATTGGCTATTACAGAGTGTAAGGGGTTGATCCCGATTTGACTACACGAAGCAACGATAGAGGTTTAGGAGATTGCGGGGTTCTCGTGATATGTTCCTGTGAGAATTTAAATCATGCTTTGTACTAAATAAACATAATAACTAAATGCAGAAAAAGGATCGATTGTTACCTCCAGTCATTGATATTTGAAAAATGCCTTGAACACAACTTAATGTTGCTTAATGCTTTAGAGCTTTCTAAATACTCCAAACCTCTTCTATATATGGTGTTATTATTCTTGAAGGAGTGTATGTTTAGGGACCGTAAATGCCACTATTTATAGGAGATTCATTACCATCGTTGAATCAATCCTTAAGATTGTGGCAAATCATGACAAGATAATCATGCACTCAATAAAAGATATGATATGCATATTAAGGTAAGATTTTGATTAATTATGCACATTTAAATCTTACAATATGACCACTTAATTAAGATAAAATATTGTGCATAATTAAAATCTTAACAAATATGTGTCACTTAATAAAGTAAGATTTGTAATTAAAATAAAATCTTTCCAACATTCTCTCACTTAGCACATATGTATATCATCATTTACTAAATGAGTGAACAAGATATATGAATCATTGTCCCCACGTGGTGCTCAATTGGCTAGTGGGTGAAAAATTTGCTACAATGGAGTAGGGGTCAATTCCCGGTGGGCACATGCCCTTGGGGAACAAAACTCATCCCACCCCTAGCCACTAGGCGGTCGGCTATAAGTTGATTCTCTGTGATTTACCTCCCTTCACATAACCTAGGGATGAGCTATGAGGGACGTCTAGGGTGAGCGTAAGCACCTTTTTTGCTACAAAAGATATATGAATCATAGTGATAGGTCATCTAAGCGCGAATATTATCTTCCATGTATCACAATGTATCATGCTTCTCAACTAATATATCTTAATGAATAAATCTTATGTTTATTCAAGGTCCAACTTTAGTGATATTTCTCAAATTAATGAATGTGCACACAAAAATGATAAAATATCATAATTGAGTTTCATTGATAACCAAATTGTTCTTACAACAAAAATTATGTAAGGGAACCAAGACTCATTCTCTCTACACGATCCTTTAATTTCAATGGTGGCATCCTTTAGTCAAAGGATTAGCAATCATCAATTCAGTGCTAACGTATTTAATAACCACTATCTTATCTCTAACACGTTCTTTTATGGCTAGATACTTAATGTAGATATGCTTAGTTCGACTATCACTTTTATTGTTCTTAACCATAAAGACAGCAGCTGAATTGTCACAATATATCCTCAATGACTTAGAAATAGAATCCATAATTCTAAGTCCTGAAATGAAACTCTTCATCCAAATACCATGTGAGGTCATCCCAAAACAGGATACGAACTCAGCCTCCATAGTGGAAGTGACAGTCAACTTCTCCAAGACATAGTTCCACTGGCTAGCATAAAAATATATCATGAAGTTGATTTTCATGAATCAATGTAGCCGACGTAGTTTGAATCAGAGTAGTCAATCACTTCCAAATTCTTAGCTCTTCTAAATACAAGCATGTAGTCTTTAGTCCCTTGAAGGTATCTCATCACCTTCTTTACAACTTTCCAGTGGTCTATACCTGGATTACTTTGATATCTTCCCAACATAAAATCCAATGTCAAGTTTAGTGCAGATCTGAGCATACATTAAGCTTCTGACAGCAGAAACATAAGGGATGTTTTTCATTTATTCCCTTTAAAGTCATTTTTCGGACATTGATCCATATTGAATTTGTCATCCTTCACAATGGGAGCTATATTTGGTGAACAATTTTTCATCCAAAATTTCTCTAAAACTTTGTTGATATAGGTTTCTTGAGACGAGTCTAAGATTCCTTGAAATCTACCTTTGTGTATCTTAATGTCAATGATATAAGATGCATCACCCATATCTTTCATATCAAAGTTCTTAGAGAGAAATTGTTTTACCTCATATAGTAAACCCTTGCCATTGGTTGCAAGTAAAATATCATCCACATAGAGAATAAGGAAACAAATCTTGCTCCTACTGACCTTCTGGTATACATTGATCCATGACACTCTCCAAGAAACCAAATGAAGAGATGACATCATGAAATTTTAAATACCATCGATGGGAAGCTTGTTTCAATATATATATGGATTTATTGACCTTTCATACCAAGTGCTCACCATTACTAGAGGAAAATCCTTTTGGTTGTTTCATGTAAACTTCTTCCTGTAGATCTCCATTCAGAAATGTTGTTTTAACATCCATTTGTTGCAACTCTAAATCAAAATGTGCAACCAATGTCATAATAATGCGAAAGGAATCCTTCTTAGAGATAGGAGAAAACGTCTCTTTGTAGTTGATTCCTTCCCTTTGAGTGAATCCTTTAGGCATGAGTCTTACTTTATATCTCTCAATATTACCCAATGAGTCCTTCTTTGTTTTGAAGACCCATTTATATCCAATAGTTTTTGCACCATCGGGCAACTTGACAAGATCCCAAACTCCATTCGATGTCATAAATTTAATTCTTCTTTCATAGAAGCATACCAAATTTTGATTCACTACAACTCATGGCTTGTGAAAATGTTTTAGGGTTATTTTCGGCTCCAACATTAAAATCTGATTCTTGTAGATACACAACATAGTCACTAGGTATTGCTAATTTCCTTATTCTAGTAGATCTTCTTAAGTTATCCTCTTGAGAAACTTGTTGTTCAATCGATTGAATGATTTCTTGTTGTTCCTCATTATAAGTTTGATCAACTAGATTTTCATCAACATTTTGTGAAATCTCCTCAATTGGTTGTCTAACATCTATTTGTGCTTGAGGGGTGTGAATGACAATCCATCCATAACTTGAACAAGGTGGTTGATCATTAATGTGTCTTTCTTAGAAACTATATCTTGAGAATGATCACTCCCACAAGTCAAGTCATTCTTAAGAAATTTTACATTTCTTGATTTCAAAATTCTAGTATTGTGAGATGGACAGTAAAATCTATATCCTTTGGACTTTTCAGCATATCCAATAAAATATCCACTTATAGTCCTTGGGTCCAGTTTCTTTTCTTGTGGGTTATAAACTTTTTCTTCAGACGGACATCTCGAAATGCATACATGTTGCAAACTCAGTTTCCAACCTTTCTACAACTCAAATGATGTCTTTGAAACAACCTTGGTTGGAACTCGGTTTAATATATAGACTTTCATTTTAAGAGCTTCAGTCCAAAAGAATTTAGGAAGTTTGGAGTTATTGCGCATACTCCTAACCATGTTCATTAAAGTTTGATTTCTTCTCTCAACCACACCATTCTGGTCCAGTGAACCAGGCATGGTGTATTGGGAAATAATACCTTTTTCTTGAAGAAACTTCACAAATGGACCAAGTGTTTGTCCACTCTCAGTGTATCTACCAAAGTATTCTCCACCTCTATCCGTTCTCACGATCTTAATTTGTTTTTCACACTATTTTTCTACCTCAACCTTAAATATCTTAAAGACACTTAATGCTTCACTCTTGTTATAAAGCAGGTAGATATACATATATCGTGAGTAATCATCAATGAAAGAGATGAAGTATTTCGGATCATGCATATCTATGTCTGTACAACATATATATGAATGTATGATCTTTAATATTTCAGTACTCTTATTGACAACCCTTTTAGATTTATTGGTCTGATTTCCTTTTATGCAGTCCACACAAGTCTCAAAATTAGTAAATTTTAAAGTACCAAGTACTTCATTATTTACTAATCTTTTTATCCTCTCTATGGAGATATGTCCCAATCTTCGATGCCACAAAATAGAGGAATCCTTATTTATAACACATCTTTTAATACCCACTCGAACATGCATAATAGTAAGCTATTATTTTGCAAAGATATGGAATAAAAGTCATCAATCATTGTACAATTTCCAACAAAATTGAATTTATAAAATAAATTCATAGAATTACTTAAAAATTCAAAAGAGTATCCAAATGGTACAAGTCTTGAAATAGAAATTAAATTTCTTGCAAAATTAGGAACATAAAATATTTTTT
>JBBUKS010000104.1:4275593-4295900 GCA_038050645.1 Hedychium gardnerianum | reverse complement strand
CGAGTTTAGGGTATATCTCATTTAATTTATATATTAAATAGATTTGATTATATAATCATTTATTTTTTCCTATTTCATAGGTCATTCACTTGGGATCCCACTAATGAATTGGAAATCATAAGAATATTTTAAAAAAAATACGACGATCACATCTGACATATATTGAATCATGCTAAAACTAGTGGGGGAAAGTCACCTTTCATCACTGATGAAAATTGGATTAGGATCTCCAATGTGTGGGAAATCGAGAAGAGCAAAGAAAGGAGTCAACATAATAAAATAAATCAAGCTTATAATTTTGGAGATTTGTCTGCATCATATGCAGGAAGATCAATCAATATCGATGAACATACACGCAGATTGATATAATTTTTTAACTCTTCTACTAATTTTTTATTAATTTTTTTTACTATTTTATTCTTTCTAATAGATTTTAATTTTTAGACCAAGGAAATGGGGAAGAAGCCTACATTCATAGATACTTTCACCCGCATATTTACAAACAAAGACAAGACTTGGAGCGGGGAAAGAGTTAGAACTATTAAGGTTTGAGTTAATTTTCGTATAATTTTGCTTTCTAAATGCTAAAAATTATATTTTTAATTTTAATTTTCTCATTACAATACATGATAAATACACTGAGCTCGAGGCAGCACACAAAAGTTCATGTGCTAGTGGTGATATTGTGGAATCCGAACAATCTGTTGATAATAATTTGGATTTATGGCTAAAAGCAAGTGGGGACCAGAAAGGAGGATGATATTGGGTATGAGTTCTTTGAGCAGAACCCAGACAGTTCCTCGTACATCTACTTCCACCCGACCAGTAGTTGCCGCACAAATAAATAGCTTGACTGAAAATGTTAGCCAATTAAAAGGCCAACTAATTGAAAGAGATGAGAAAATGAGGCAAAGAGATCGGAAAATGAGAGAAATGCGTCGACAACAAGCCTTTATTATGCAACATCTTTAGTTAGGCTCTGGTTCAAGTCAAATTCCTCCCAGTTCTAGTGATGATGAGGGCGATGATGGTTCTTCTTGATTTTGTTAATCGCGCATAATGTTTTTAAGTTAAATTTGTTATTTAATTTAGTTTGTGAATCCTTCATTTTAGAAATCAAGCTTAATACTGTTATTTTTATTTTTCAATAGGGTTGTTGATTTCAAGATATGCGGTGCTTGAAAATCGATCTTGGAATGAGTAAGTTTTTGCATAGTTTTTTTAGTTGATAAGAAGTATTTAATGTTAAAAATGATACTTTCTATTTTTTGTTGTGAATCAGGAAAAGAAAAAGTAGAAGTTTTGATTCAGAAGAAAGTATCTACCGAGTAACCAAAGATTTATGACTTTTATTGTATCTTTGTAAGATTTTCAGATATTATGTCATTTGGATTTGGATTTGTGAGTATGAGTATGAATGATTATTGTTTTTGACAAATGTCATCCTGTTTGACATTTGGATTTGGATATGTGATATATATTAAGTAGCGATATGGTGTATTATTTGTTTAATTATGTATATATTGTGCTATTTGTATTTGATAGATTCTGAATATATGTAATCCAGTAGTAGATATAGATTTGTATATAGGATGAAGTGGTTAAATGAGAAAAATCAGTGAAAAAATATTGTTGTTTGCGACGAATTTTGCGACGAAAATGGATTCATCGCAAAATATCGTAAAATCACTGTTATATCGCAAATTTGCGACGAATTCTGTTTTCGTTGCAAATTTATGACGAATTTTGTTTTTCATCGCAGATTTGATGTAATGACTTATAAATTTTTCATTACAAAGTTGTGACGATATTTGGGACGAAAAATTTTTTCGTCGCAAAATTTGCGACAATTTTATTCATTTTCGTCGCAAAATTGGCGATGTCTTTTTTGGGACGAAAAATTTTTCGTCCCAAAATTCGTCCTAGATTAATTTTGCGATGATTTTTTTAAAAAAATTTGTAGCAAAATTCGTTCTAAAACTATTCTTTTTTTATAGTGACTGCGGAATTGATAATGGCACCAGCAATGTCGATACATCCACTGGTTTGACCTATGTTTCCGATGATGCTTACACTGATTTGGGTATGAACTGCATCATAGATTCTAGCTATTTGTCCTCTACCACAAAGATACAATCCACTTTGCGTAGCTCTTCCCCAATGGCACGCGAAGTTGTTATGCCTTGCAGCCGACAGTGCAACATTACAAATACTTGGTGCGCGCTAGTTTCACGTATGGCAACTACGATAGATTGCACAAGCATAGTTCCTTCAAGCCTTTGCAATTTGATCTTTACATCGATGTTAATTTTTGGACGACGGTCATTGTGACCGATGAGTCGACCACATACACAAAGGAAATTCTCACTATGGCATTTGGCTAATAGTTCTATCTCAGTTTGCTTGGTCAATACAGGGAATGGAGCTCCCTTCATATCATCATTGGAGTTGAGGCATATAGATTCCTATTTATACACAACATTTTCTCTCTTACTCTTTCGCAGATTTAACGCAGGCACAAATGACACGATAAGGTAAATAAAAATATTTATTAAAATTTTAAAAATAATTAAATATTTTGTAACGGTATCTTTATTCATTAAAAAATAATAAAAATTGAGCTCTCAAAAAAATTTAGAAAAAAAACATTTACCTTTTCATAAGTTAATATTGTCTTTTTTTGCTCATTAAAAACAAAAAAGAGAGGTGAAATTCTTTTGCTCATAAATTAATTACACGTGTAGGTATCCGATGGATCCGTACGATCGTATCCGGACGAGGTGGACGTCGCCTTCTGGGACCGAAGTCGCCACTACTTCGCCGATCGAACATTACTCGTGGGACGGATTCTGGGCACCTTCCGCCGTCATGCAGACGGCGGTCACCCCCTCCGGCAACGATACCAAGCTCGTCTTCTATTGGGATTTCGATGACACTGAGTTCCGCAACAATGAGTTCTATGTCAACCTCCATTTCTCCGAGATCGACGCCCTCAACGCCAATCATCACCGGGTTTTCAACATCTTCCTGAACGCTGCCCTATGGAAAGCCGAATACTGTCCGCCCTACATAATGGCGGACGCTGTGTATAGCATCGACCCCCTCACTCAAAACCTCACTTACCGATGGGAGCTCAGCCCCGTCAATGCTTCCACCCTGCACTCCATCTTGAATGCCCTCGAGGTGTTCTCCCCCATGTACCTCACAAACGTGATGACAAACACCAGAGACAGTACGTTGCCTGTAACTTACTTTCTATTTTACTATAACTTGTTGGCGTTGGCGATATGTTGTTGCATTCGAGATGCTCGATAAATTGCTTTAGTTGAAAATTTTCGTCCATCATTTCTTTGATTTCTTTTTATAACAAGATTTTCCACTTTGTGAATGCATAAGGCTATTCTAATCTACGGCATCTCTTGGTTTCTAGAGTTTTACGCTCACATCTACCATCTTCTTAGTAGAAAAAGGGAGTTTTTCATTGTTATACTTTCATACGGCAGAAATAACTTTCTTTCTCTTAGTTATTACATCCTTGTGTTAGAGCTCGACTGCTGGGAGCTTGATACAAGGATGATAGAAGGAACTTTTATTCACATTTATTGGTACCTGAATTAGGTTATGATTGCACATGCTTTCTGTGCTTTCCCTCTGTGTGGTTGTATTGTTTAGATTCTTCTTTCCAGAAAATAATCATGTTCTTCCAATTGATTTGTTTTATGGATATTGAATACTAGTTGATGCTATTAATGCCATCAAGACTCAATACAAAGTGAACAAGTACTGGACAGGCGATCCATGTTCTCCTAGAGAATATGCATGGGATGGACTGAACTGTAGCTATAGACCAGATCCTCCAAATATCACAGCCTTGTGAGTTTCAATTGAGCAAGATAGCAAAATAAGATGATCGTGTTACAACAAGATTAGATTTATATGATAGTTGATCCAAGTGAACTTTCACAGAAACCTATCTTCTAGTGGATTGACTGGTGAAATATCCACCCACTTTGGCCAGCTTGCAGCAATCATTTACCTGTGAGTGTTACTACTTTATATTTAATATCTACTTATATGCTTGCTTTTATAACATCGTTGACATTTTTGAAACATCTTTCTTTTCTACGATTATTGTAGAAGGTATCTATTAAATCTCGTTGCCACTTGTTTACAAGAATTAGAAAGAAAAGGAGGCATACTTTTATCATACAAGTCTTTTAATTGCTCACTCATGTATATGCATGACACAAGCATAGAGAAGCTTATGTGGGACTAAAGCCTGAATTATTTATTCTAACCGTGTAAATAAGCATGCCTATGTGGCATGTTTCACAAATACAGAACATCCAAGTTTCTTGCAATTTCTAAAACCACTGGACGTACTCAAGGAATATATCTCTGTTTCTCTTGGTCATCTTATCCAAGTACAACTAACAACCAACTAATTTAGAAAATATTCTGGATATAGTAGGATCCATAACTGGTGCAATTTTAGTTTTAAGCATCTAATAGGCCTCTCTGTACTATTTATGGATATCATGTTTTGCAATTTAGATCCATATTCTAATGCAAAATACAGACTGAACAAAAGATTTCATTTTTCTTGTTATTGAAGTTTACATTTTTTGTTAGTTTACAACGGTTACTTTTGGTTAGATGACAATTTCTTAGTCGATCATATTCAAAGGTAAGCTATAATGCATTTCCTTTTTGTTTAACCTTATAGACCATCCATGATGGCAGTATTGTTGAGCAGACAATTGGTCTCCTTGGCGATGTGAACTTCTTATTGTACCTTAATTGCTTTCTCTTATTTCTGGATCAGAAGTCAAGTTGAAAATTTATACTATTGGCTATTTGTTTCAGGGATCTATCTTACAATAATTTAACAGGAAAAATACCTGATGTATTTGGTGATTTGTCTTCCCTTAAAGATCTTACATCAAAATGTAGTTACTAGAAACTATGAGAAAGTCGAATACAGATATAAGATTTTTTCTAACTAAACTTTGTGGCTGCTCTCTTAGGTATTTGATGGGAACTAATGTTTCTAAGCAAATTCCTTCTTCTTTTAATGAAAGAATCAACAATGGGCAACTGCAGATTATGTATGTTTATCTGAAACATTTTCTTAGCTATGTTCTATGGAGAATTTTGCCTCCAATGTATTAATTGATTGTCAGTTCTACTGAAGTCAAAGGGTGCATGAGGAACTTAAATAGGAACTTTCCAGAAAATAAATAAATGATGTTAAATGTGTATGAATGTGGTATACAATACCTTATAAATATTTGTTAATTAGAAATTCAAAATATTAATCTAGAGGATGAGATTGGTAGCATCTTTCTCATTGATGAAATTTTAGCATTTCACTTTTCTATTTCATTGAATTTTCATAATTCTATTTGTATCTTGGACATACAACTCTTGGTTACATATCTGATTCTAGTTTCTATGACTGTATCCATTCACAATGGGGAGAATCCTTGAGGCCCTGAAAGTAATGTAGCATATTGCTTCGCCTAGCCATAGAAGCTTCTCACTTGCTCCTTTCTTCCATGCTGGCTATGAGTGCTGCATAGAAGTTGGTGCATTTTTTTATAATAAACTTTGATATTGAGAAATTTTGGATGTTCACATGATATACATGAGTATCCAAATCAAAACAATCTATTTCCTTGTTGAATACATGGTTTAAATCTTCTTTTACTAAATATACAGTAAAGTCTACATAGTTATTTTACTTTTTCTATGCTAGATTCGACAATGTTCCATCTTGCCCAGTGTCTCCTTCCCACAAAAGCAAGACCCTTATTATTGTGATTGCAGTAATTGGTGGGCTTGTTACACTTATAGCTGTGGTATTTATCCTGTGGTGCACATGGAAATGTCATCAAGGTATGTAACTCCAAGATACTCTGGTTTAATTTAATTTTATGTTCCTTGTGCATGATATGTGTAGATTTTTCATAGGCTATCGCTTATCTAAGTTTTTGTAATAAAGGTCCAGTGTCTACTCCTGGAAGAAAACTAACTGGAGAAAATAGTGAAAGCAATGAATATCATTGTTCACCTCATCCTCTTCCTGCTCCACATGCTGACTACCCTCATGATAGAATGAAATTTACATATGCGAGATTGATTAATATAACTAACAACTTTTCTCAGAAGATTGGCCAACGAGGAATTGGGTTTGTGTACCTTGGCTGTTTGGAAACAGGGAAGGAAGTTGCAGTCAAGGTGCATTCTCAATCATCACTACATGGAGCCAAGCAATTTATGGCCGAGGTAACCAATTTATCCATTTTAAGTGTTTCAATTCTAAAGAACAGGTGTAGTTTAATGTGGCTGATCATTAGCAAATCGTATACAATGTACTTTCTAGTTATAATGACATTCTTTTTCTAGCTTGAAATTTTATGGAGAGTACTTGAACATGTTTGATTAGAAAATGATATACAATAAACATATAATCTGTTGTTGACATATATCTTATACATGTCAGAAAAAGAAAGTTCTCCAAGCATTTGATGAACAAGAACAAATAATTTCTGGCATTACTATATTTACAACCTGACAGAAGTTCAGGCTTGAAAATCAGGATTAGAAATGCATTTTTCTACCCCCAAAGAGGAGACTATCTAAATATACTAAAATATCATCAATCTTCATTTAGAATATTCACTCTCGAAATAAAGCTAAAATTATACTTTTATATTATCTAACAGTGTCACTTCCTGAATATTCTTTAATCGTTTTCCTATTTAGCATTTCTCATTGTGTTGAGAATGTTTGGACACCTCTTTGTGTTTTGTACTGCAGACCCAAAATATGACAAGAGTTCATCACAAAAATCTGGTTGATTTGATTGGATACTGCATTGATGACATAGTCCTGGGTCTTGTTTATGAATACATGACTCAAGGAAATCTTCATGAATATTTGAAAGGTCAGGCAATCGTAAAATTCTTGCAAGTTTATCATGTCCTAGCTTTACAAATTATCCATTGTTCTCAAAATTTCTTGTTTCTTCTCTCTAAGATATATGCTTTGTTATACAAGGAAAGAGATATTTACTGTAATGGCTATTAACTGTAAGCTTGGCTTGGGTGTTACATTGTATTCTCATTGGAACATCCAACTTTTCTTAGCAAGTGTGTTAGTATCTTGCATGGGTGTTTATACAATGAGATCAGTGTTAAAAAGTTTTAGTAAAAAAATCTACAGTTTGATGTCGAGGGAAATTTTACAATTCAATATAATGTTCCAATCTTAATGATATTTCAATGGTTTTTGATGGTGCAGTTTGCAGGGTTGGTTGATTGTTCGTGCACCAAAACTGAATCCACCAAAACAAAATATTATTATGAAAAGGATTGGTGTCTCTTCTGAAGGATTCATTCAAACATAGAATAAATCTCCTATTCTCTAAACAAAATAATCTCCAATTTGAAAACTACCTTGATTAATTTATTCTACTAAATAAATGGATCTATCAATATGAACTCTTGCAAATTCTAAAATTTTAAATAAGTAATTTCCTATTTTGATGCATCCTTTCCTACAAATAAGAATTTGACTCTAAGTGAGTTGTCATCGTCTTCAATTTGGATATCTCGTCTAATGAGTCAGAAATGGTAGCAAGACCATTTGAGTCTTGACCTTTGAGAAGAAAGTTTCGCCATTACCTCTTTCTTTAGTCTTCCCTTCCAGTAAATGCAGTAAGTGAGAAGTAATTCATCTTTATTATACTCCTACTCTTTGCCCTTTCTAATGAAAAATGAAAGGTTGCTACCTCTCTTAATGTAGCCTTGGTTTTGTAGAGTAGTCAGTATACAAAGGTAGATGTTTACATTTTTTCTAGTAACGCAACAAATCTTCTTTGTTAAAAATTGAGCTAATATTTAAATAAGCTGAAAGTAATACAAACAAGGTTAGGAATAGAAGCATTTTTTTAATATAGGTAAGGGATGTTTGGATGAATTTAAATGTTTGGAAGAGCAGTTAAAGGATTACTTAAACTATTGAATGCATGAACCATGGATTGAAATATTGTGCCAAGCCGATCGAAACGGGTGAAACATTTTATTCCGCCCACTGACCGGCACTGGCAAGACCCAACACCAAGCCAGCTGCGGAGGCATCGCGCGACCCCCGCGATCGCCATAGAAGGGTTGCACGACCCCAGCGGCCGTGCCGGAGGGCGACACAAGCGATTGCGCTGGAGGGGTTGCACGACCCAAGCGACCACGCGTGAGGGGTCGCGCGACCCAAGTCGTATCTATGATAGGGATAATCCAACGAGGCTAATAAAATTATTTAATTAATTATATATTTTTATTTATTTATTTATTTATCTCCTAGCTATGTTATTATTTTTTTAATCAATCCAATCAACCCCTAACTTAAAAAGATAGCCAAATATATTTTCTAAAATCCTAATTGAATTATCTCATTAAAATATATAAAAATTTATTTAAAATTTTAATAAAATTTTAACTATTTTTAAAACCCTCCGCAGGAGCCAAGACAACCTCCACGAGTCACCGCAGCCGTGATTTTTTTTATTTTTTTGGTTTAGTTAATTTTTTATTTTTTATAAATAAACTATTATCAATAATAGTTATAAAATAGTAAAAATTATTTCAAAATTTTTAAATAATTTTAAAAATTAATAAATATTTTATACAATAACTTAAAATTTTAAAAATAATTTTAATATTATATATAAATTTAAAATAATCTAAAATTTTTAAAAAATATAATACTTGAACATTTCAAATAATTTTTTTAAAATTAAAAATTTACAAATACATTCAAAAAAATAATTTAAGATTTTCAAATAATTTTATAATTATTTTTAGCCTTTCAAATGATTTTATAATTTTAAATTTAATTTTGAATTTTGAGAATTAATTATTTCTAAAAATATTTTTTATAAAAATTTAATAGATATTATCTTATGAGAAAATATTAAAATATAAATTCAACATCTCAAAATATAGAGCATATTTAATAATCAAATATTAATAAAATTAATATACATTTATATTTAAGATTTTAAAAAATATCGAAACTATATCGGCACGATACGATACCGAAATCGTATCGTTCAGGTCGAGAACCGAAACCTCGACACAGGTCGAGATTTTAAACCTTGTTCGCTGATACGAAACACTCAAGCCAATCAGACCTAAATAATGTCATGTTTAGTCCGATATAATTAATCATTTTCCATTATCAGCCAACAATTATTTACCAATTTTTACATTTAATTGGCCAACTTACAAGCCACAACATTGTTCAATGATACTGGAAGGCTCGGAAAACAAGGGAAAAAAGGACCCTCTGGGCCCAGCCAAAAAAATAGCTGGCTAAGTTTTGAAACTTTTTGCAGAAGGAAAACTCCAACTATGTTGATAGCAGCAACCAAACCCAATATAAGAATAATGCACCACGGTCAACAGCTGGGCATGAGCCATACCCAATTCACCTAGAAACTAATCCAGCATCTGAAATCAGATTCAGATTAAAAATCCAGTATGAGCTAGTATCAGTTCCAGAACAACTTTCTTATTTCAGCAAGTTTCAGAATTGGTTCCAGCTACTTCAATTTTCAGTACAGCTCCTTGTTTCATCAATGTATAATATAAGCAATCCAAATCACAGCCAGTATCATTGCGCAACAATTTCAGATCATTTAAATAGAAGCAGATATTCATTTCATCTTTATTTTAACTACAACAAGCCCTAAATAGATTTTGTTAACTTTATTTAAAATTTTGTAAAATTTTAGTGGCTGCACAAGACCTAAAGAAGTTTCACAGACAAGTCTATACTTGGAGTTGTATCACTGATTAAAAAAGAGATTTGAATAATGCTAATCTAAGCCCATACTTGCCTATATTTTGGCGTAGCAAGGTTGATTAATTCCACTTAAATAGATTGTTGTCATAATAATGTATTTTAGACGCAATTTAAATTTGTTACTGTAACTCATAAATTTATGTAATGATGTTTATCTTGAACTTCTTATTATGGTTTCTAACATTATGCATTTTATTATTTTTATAGATATCTGTCTCAAGGAAATCTTAGGGAAGCAAATAACCTCGTGGATAATGTTAAAATGCAATTGAACGAGAAGCAACTTGAGCTTCCAAAAACGGATTTGATCCAATTTATTGAGTATCTTCTGCAGACGTAAGTCTTCTCCATTCATGGCCCCTTTGCTGAAAACATATTTATAATCAGATATGATTGTGATAATATACGTCTTTACAGATATTTGAAGCCATGTCTGAACCTGTGATTGCCTAGAAGAATGCTATAGCTATTTTAAAATAGTTTCCTGTTTGTTCATCATTTACACAACCAATAAATATTCATATGATAGGGTATGTGGTTCAGATTTTGTGGATAAGCAAATGCTTCCTTTGAGCATTCTAGATGGTAGCTTTTTAGCAAAATTGACTAGTTTATTTGTTTAGGTTAGGTGTAATGTAGGAACATTGAAAATCGAGACAATCAGACACATGTGCATGGCTCAATTTTATTTTGCAACTTGTATAGGAAACAACCAAATATACTTGTTAAGTGCCACTGACTATTGGAGATCATATGTACATCCAAACATGAATGGCCACCTAATTGATCAAGGATCTTCTAACATATCTAAGCTACCTAGTATAACAGTTGTTCTTGAAGACTATGTCTTGCTTTTCAAAAGAGAAAAGCCCTCAGCTAACTAATTAATTCCAGCATCTAAAACAGTTTTGCAGTTTCCCATTCCTATTTCAAAATCCACTACCACCAACCAATACTGACTTAGTTACACTATTAGCCTCAAATGTTATCCTCCTAGATTTGTGTCACCACCTTCAACTGAATTTAATCTAACCTTGGTCTTTCACTTAGCATGAATCTGCTTATTTAGAGCCACTGTCAAATTATACAAGCTCCCCAACTCATTTAACTCTTGCACATACAACTAATAAACTCTCTACTACATTCCAACTCTATTTGATCAGTGCACTATTCAATCTTCTCTCAAGGTTGCCAACAACCCTAGAGCTTGAATCAGCTAAATGTTTTGAGGACACCCTAACTTGTCACTTATCTCATTAGTGAAAGACTGGCCACACTTCACCTCACAATCTGCAATTTCTAAGTCCATATTCTCTTCAATAATGCACAAAACCAAAATCTTTCTTCCAATTTGTCACCTCTTAGTGCAATATGCAGAAAATTATATTGGACAATAATCAGAAGCAATTCTTTGCAGTTGGGTAACTATGGCATCACTGAATAACTTCAAAGCTGGCCTTATTTATTTGCATGGACCCTGCCCAATCTACCTAAGTTTTTCTCACTACCTCATCTATTGTCACTCCAAGTATATCCAAGCCCGATAAATTCCATATAGAAACACCTGCAATATCAATGAAATCCAGAAACCATGTCATAGATCTCCCCTGGTTGAGCCACACACCTCCTTTCTTGTCCTTGAACTTGCAAACACAAATTAAAGTCCCTTGCTACTTGCTAGGGCACATCAACTGCTTGCAATCCCTTCAACAACTTCCAGAGCATATCCCGATATATTAGATAAACTTGCATAAACACCAGTGAACCAGGCTTTACTTTTAGCAGAAATAATAGAAGAAAAAGCTGTCTATCCTTGTACATAGCACCAACCACAACTATACCCTTTGTCACATCGGAATAATTCCTTTAAACCTTCCAGTTGCAGACACCAAATCACCTTATCACATCCTAAAATACACCTTTTGGCTTCCTCCCCCTGATGAGTTTCCTCCAAAAGAATGACCCATATTATTGTACATAGCACTAACCATAACAATACCCTTTGCCAAATTAGAATAATGGCCTTTCAGTAGTGGACACCCAATCACCTGATCACTTCCTAAAAGAAGCAGAATATCCTGATGAATCCAATTGGAAGATCAGGGATTGCAATCAAATGGGAATATCAACAATTTGCTCCACTATTGGCCATACACAATCTCTCTAGGAACCATGTTCCTTCTGAAAGAATCTCTGTACATTCACCTTCATTATGAAAAAAGAAATCAAAGAACCTTGGTGCTAAACCTACCATCCTCAGCCCAGATCTGAGCTTTCATATCATTTGCAGAACATGCTTCGCCAATTCCAATGCTGGGCTATTTATCCTCAACCGTGTCTTCTTCAAACCAGCCTCTGTTATCACCACAATTCCATAGTGGACTTTTAGAGTGTCCTAATTCTTCTATCATACAGATCCATGGCTATGGGATTGTTATCAGATTAATATGATCAAGACAAACCTGCCCATGAGGACTCTTCTCTTGAAGCTGAAATTCCTTTCCTACATCAACTCTGAACTCTAAATAAGAGATAAAATCAGCTTGCACACCCTTAACAGATCCCGAAGATCAACCACTCCAACCATGTGCCCAGGAAACCAGCTTTATCTCCAACTCCTTCAATAGATCAAGGGAGGTCAACACAACCACCATCAGATCATTTAGTGGCTTCATATCATCTTCATCACCATTGCCGATTGAGTCTTCAAATTGTCATATATATTTCGGTCATCCTAGAAAAGTGGTACACTATTCTTTATGCAATGATACCAGATAAACTTACTAACCTTTATGTGATCAATCTCCATAATCTATCCTATTTGTGGTATGATAGTTTAATCAAAATAAATATAAGGACAAAAATCAAAAGGGTGCCCTAATTATCTAAATTGTCAAAAGGCCAGCCCTTGATTTCAAAAAGTCAAAAGGGCAGTCCACTATATTTCTCACACCTAAAATGTACTTATTCAGTGTTGCTGTAGCAGCCACAGAGTAGTTGCTACAACGTGTAAAAATAAACTGATCCAACTCAATCAAAAAAATCTATATATAAAGCACTTTTATATAAAAAAAACTCTTTACGAACTTATTAAAATTGCTTAAATTTAATGAAAATCACTTCAAAATGGTCAAAATCATCGTAAAATTGTTGTAACAACCTAAGTGGCTGCTACAAAATTGTAGTAGTCACATAGAAAGTGATTTTAACATTTTTATGGTGATTTTGACCTTTTTAAAGTGATTGTGATCAAGATTAAGCAATATTGACCAAGTTGGTAAAGAGTTTTTTTTTCTCTATAGAAGTGCTCTGTGTATAGTATGGAATGACTAAATTAAACTAAAAAAATAATTTAATTTTACACGTTGTAGCAACTACTCCATGGCTAGTACAACAACGATGGAATAAGGGTATTTTCAGAATATGGGTGTTGTTTTGACGTTTTAAAGAAGATGAGTGTTCTTTTAATGATTCTGATAACTAGGGACAACCTTTTGTTTTGAATCTTGACTAAATGATTTGGTCTCATAAGATCAAGGCTTGATCAATTAAAAGCTGGATGGACAATAAATACATTATGTTTTTAGATATATTGAATCAACAAGGAGAGATTTTATTGTTTATTGAATTAAAGCTAGTGGTTAGATCGGAGAGAACAGATTTTTCACTTCTTTGTTTAAGTGAGAAATAATTCTATAAGTAGGATTGACTAGAAAACGCCTTATATTGGAGTTGTGCGGTTCAAAAAGTGTGACATAAAATTAAGTTTTGAGGTACACAAACAAAGATATACTGCAGACTTATTATTTTTATTATCATCTGACCTTTGGTTTGCTTATTCATGCATGCAAATAGTGATAAGTTTGTATGTTAACCACCAGGATGGAAAGAGATGCTTTCCCACTGTTCAAGTTATTGAGGCAGAAATACAAGTCAAGTATAGATCGTGAGTCTTTGTTTGATGAGGTATTATAATCTTCCTTCTTATAAATTAACTGTTCTCTTAACCTTTACATGTAATCGTGACCATCCATTGCCCGGATACTCCATGTTACTTGTAAGGTAGAACCAAAAGAAAAAGGAAACCTTCCGAGATGCAACATTTCTTGGTTAATCTTCTTTTGATCTGCAAAGATGGTGGGACAGCTAAAATGTTCCTTTTACTACTCAACTTAATGTTTTTTTTTGTGAATATTTAAAATCTGTTTTCTTCATGTAAATAGCCGTTCGTACCTCACGCTACCACTTTTTTTTTTTGTCTGAATCTTTAAAATCTGTTTTCTTAATATTAATAGCCTTTTTCACTTCACACTACCACTAACTCTCCTTATAAATATTTTACTTCTACCTTTAGACTATCCACAAACGATCTTGCTATATTCTTTCTTATTTGCATCCAGATTGCTGGATTATTTACTTTTAACTGTTTGTAGAAAAATAGATATTGCATCCAATCATAATGCAGATGTAACTCAGCATATTATTATTACACAGAAATTTAGATAATGTGATATAGCTGACTGATACATTTGTATTTTTAATTAAATTTTTTACCTTCTGATGATTAGTTATTAGATGAAATCGCCGAGAAGTTCTATGGTGTTCAACGCAGAAATGGTCTGCAAGGCATTTTTGGTGATCTCTTTAAGGTACCAATACTCTAGCAATCTCAGAAAATACTAGTTGAGTGTTGTCTTCGACTAAGATTTGTGAACTAGATCCAGTTCTCAAGTATTAAAAGATATTTAAGAACTTTGCTAACCAATATTGTTTTGTAATCTCATATTTAATATATATATATAGTCATAGTAATAAAAAATTATACACCTATGTTGAATTGTAATTTATGTTCCTTTTCTTAAATTTGTCCTTTTTTTCTCTTGTGCTACTGAAGAATTTTGAGCGATCTGGTTTTGGCTTTTAACGAATGTCATTTATTTTGTGCTGCTAACCTTTATTTTACTCCTATAGGTTTTATTTAATTTCTGTTTACCCATTTTCAAATACTGTTCCACATCATTACGTTTTGGCAATTTCTGTTGATGCTTCTTGCAATTGATATTTTTACAAAATAACTCCGGAAATATATTCATTTGCTTAACTATGGTGGCTTAACTATGGTGTGCACACATACACAAAAAAATTATAATAATAAAAATGATGATGATGATAATGGGATGACTTGTATGTAACTACGAAGTTAGAAGGCAACAATGATTTCATCTTTGTTTCACTTACACAATTAGTGACTATCAAAACTGTTGTTGCAGATGATGTGAGCGCTTTGTTGAACCTTAAATATGTCAGTGTGGGAGCCAGTTGGGGCTGAGAAATTTCTTTTCCTTTGCTTTCAAAGGAACCAAGAGGAATTTTTAAGCAATAAGATGCAGTAGGTTCAAATTGTTTTGTTTTGCTAGATAATGTCTCCAAAATTGTATTCTCCATTGAAAAAGCTCATTTGTATCCTGTTTAATTGTCTTCTTGAATAAAATCTTTGATTTCTGTTTAAACAAAATCCTACAAGTGTTCTGACTATCGCACTCAAGCAAAAGTAGTTGAATTGCTGAAGAAAATCTGTTGAGCCTGAACAAGTGAAAGGTGCATTATTTTTTACTCACAAATCATCTAGGAAAATTACAATTCGTCATTGATTACAGATACGGACTCACGTAACATTGCTAGTTTATTCTTCCAACAATTTGCTAAGCTTTTAGATGAAATTTATATCATTTGCAAAATAACTTTTTTTTTGGTTAATTAAAAGGTAGAAAATTTAAAAAATATTTTTTTTATCTGTACGAGCACTCCTCTTTTAAAAACTATTAAAATAACATGTAATTCGATAACTGCAATATCCCTTTGCCCTCCACTTATATATGATAATTAAATTTTTCAACAAATAATCAAAGAATTTAAGATTTAAATTTTAATTATAATATATTATAGGAAATTTTTCTCCAATAAAAAATAGATTTAAAAATGTTGTTTATTTGAATGAGTTTTCATTAACATTTCTGGATTTATTTTGATGATTGATGAAATATTTTTATGAGATCGGATTGATCATCAGGTCTGATATTATTCGACTTGATTATTTATTTTTTTATATACATATGACACCATTTTGGAGTTGCTTTGTGTAAAGTAATATTATTTTAGTATTGTTTTATAAAAGGAATTGTTTATATTTTTCAATTAGATTGGCTAAGAATAAAGAGATACTTTAAGTAAAAGAATAGCGTCTTTTGGATGATATGGATAAAAAGAATGTTCTTTTGATTCTTTGCTGAATAAATTAGTCGATTGAGAATCATAAGTCAAATCGACTAAATAAATCATAAAGAGACAAGGAACAAGAAATTTTGGAGCAAATAAAAAAAAATCATCAGTCGACTATTGCAATTGATTGAAGATCAAATGAATCAAATAAAATAATTTTAAGTCAACTTTGAGAGTCGATTATATGATGTTCAATTGATTGAGTGACATCTTCAATACAATCGACTAGTGGTTATTTTGAAAAATGACTAATAAGGATCCCGAAGATAGAAACATGCTAAATATTTAGAAACCAATCATATCAAGAAAATAGTCAACTGCTAAAGAATCCATCTCTCTAGCTCTTGATCGCAAATAACCAAAGTATATTGCATTGTACTAATCTAACAACGAGGAGATCAACATTTTCAAGTATTTGCGATTGAATCGGTAACATTTTCATTATCTCTCTATTCCTTTCTTGCTATTTTTGTTCTATTTTATTGTATATTTATGAGACAAGACAGCACAAAAAATTGTAAAGAATTTTCCTACCTTTGATAATGTTAAAAAGTAAGAGGGATTTAGAATGACCAACAAAATCAGTCCAATTCTGAGAGTTGTGAACCATATTAAAAATTAACGTGTTATACCTCTATTTCTGTGTTTTACTTTGTGTATTGTAGTTTTTGTTGCGCACTAACACATTGTAGAGAAACACACAAAAAGCGTCAAAAGTGCTATTCACCCTTAGTACACATTTGATCTTACACTAATTACAACTCTCATGCCATCTAATTTGTTCCTAAATATTCATTTTGTATCAATAATGTTATTATTTTGAGGTCTAGGAACTAAATTTCTAATTTGGTTTCTATTGAATTGTGTCAACTCTTCTTGCATGGTCAACACCCCATCTGATTAAGTAATGCATCATCTGATTAGGCTCAACTTGAGAAATCAATTCAAATTGATTTCTTAGGTTTTTAAAATAGGATGTTGTTCTTATCTCTTGGAAATATCTCCCACTGTTTGCTCTATGGGGTGACTAGGATTAATCCTATAAGTCCTAGATAATTGTGGTGTATATTCTATACACTCAACCCTATTTTTCTCTTCTTTCATCATGTGATTCTATCCTACATACCTCCCCCTTGGGCATTGCCTTCTAGATTCAATTTTCCAAGCTTAAAGGCAATCTCTTTGTCTAAGTTTTCATTGATATCCTTATCAATGAGAGATTTTCTAGGGTATGTTGTAGTAATTTTATCAAATACAACATTTGAGGATTCCTCAACCTTGAAGGTTCTCTTGTTGTACACTTTATAAGTCCTACTAGTTAATTAGTGTCCAACAAAAATTCCTTCATTCACCTTAGACTCAAACTTGCCCAAATGATCTTTGGTATTTAGGATAAAGGCATTGCAATCCCCTAACTTGCATAATTGAAGGAATTTTCAACGCTAAAGTTCATATGGTGTTTTCCCTAAAAACCTATGAACTAGAATCCTATTGTGGACATAACATGCGACATTCTGCCCAAAATAATTAGGTAATGAATATGCACTCAATAATGTCTTAGCCATCTCTAGAAGGGCTTGGTTTTTCCTCTTTTATCGCCGCCATTTTGTTGAGATGTCCGTGGACAAGAAAACTCATACAGATATAAGTTCTCATAACAAAATTTTAAATTCTCCTCCATGATTACTCTGAATTTAATTGATTTTTAGATACATTTTATTTTCTACTCTTTTACAAAATCTAACTAAAAAGTATATGATTTTATCCTTATGTGTCATGAAATGGGATGGTGCATATCTAGAATAGTCATCTATGATAACCAAGCAATATTTATTTCCACTTAAAGAGGCTAATATTATGACTATTTTACAAATCTAAGTGTAAAAGCTCTAAAGACAAAGTAGTACTAGTTAAAACAAGGAGTCTAGGGCACACATGCAACAAATGTATTACTCAAGTCACTAAGATTGGTGCAGAACTTTGGTAGAGTTGACTGGATATCTAGTTGGGCAAACACCTACATAAGCATTATATTGCATAGTGTGTAAGGTTTGACGCCCTCTTCAAAATATAGACCCATGATTTACAGTGGACATATACTGAAATTTTTTATACTTGAAAAATCTGTATATCCCTTCACACACTAGAACTTTTAGACTGCTCATTTAATTTAGTTTCATATCTGAATTTGTCAAAGTATTTTAGTGTACTTGGAAAGAAAGTGAAGATTGCCTGCCCTATTTTCTGTGTGGTTGTGATTGCAAAGCATGTTCAAATATTCAACTTAATGATGGTTGTAAAGTTGGTTTACCTTAAACATGTCAATTTTCATGAAATAATTAAATTATTTTCCGTCTGATAATAGTTTGTTGCTAACATGTGATCTTCAGGAACTTGAAAGGTCAGATGAAATATAATAAGCACATCAATTGCCATGAGATGTCTTAAATGCAAGTAAAGATCAGATACCCTATTTGTGATGAACATTGTGATTACAAGACATGTTTTCTTACTAAAGCTAAAAAAAGATTACAATTACTATTTTCTCCTCGTATTAAAGAACAATTTGTAACTCAGTGTCATGAACAGTTTTATTTCTATGCACGAATAATTTGCTTCAGGAACTTGCAGATATCAAAACAAGTTTAAGAACACCAAACAAGCATAAAATCTGATTTCTCAACTGCTTCCCTTGCTGAAGAATATCTATCTGAACTAATTGAATGATCTGAAGATGACAGAACCACACCAATGTAAGCTTAAAACAATGTCTTAAGTTACGTAGAATCGAACTCGATGCTAGAGGGGGGGGGTGTGAATAATATTACAAATTTTATGAATTGATAATTCAAGAAATAATAAATAAATAGAGTAATAGCACAACGAAAATAAAAATTAATCTAACAGTTTATTAGTTAAATCAGAAATGTAAGTTGATCACAGTTAAATCAAGGAAGCGAATAGACACTCAGCAATAATAAAAATATGATTCTTATTTTTAAATTTCTCCTAGGTGGAGAAATCTTATAGAAAAAAATCTAAAAATTAAGCATAGTATCAAAAATTAGGCAACACAACAAATATGAAATTTACTCTAGATGTTGCCTATCAGAAATGAAGTGCGAGTTGCAGCGTGTTGAAATCGCAGTATAGAGATCACAAGAGCACGAGCATAGAGAATGGATTGGTGATTTCCAAGCTCTGCCTCAAGACCCTTATATAACCTGTTATATTTTAGAGATATCCTAAGATAGTCACTTTATGATATGTACTATTTATTGGATAAATAAACTATTTGAGTGTACATTCTTAATATATATGATTGGATCTTAAAAACTGTTCGGGCTAGCTAGACTAGTCCCCGTGATTTACCTCCTCTGTGTTGGTCCTGGGATGGGCTGGCGAGGGCGCTGGGGGCGAGCGTTTCGCCTTTTTGCCATCATGATTGGATCTTAAACTCATTTACTTAATGTCCATAATACGATTCATATCATGAGAAAATTGTGATTGGATCACAACTAGTGAGTATCTCTACATGTGCAATTATGAATGTATTAAATTATTCCCTAGTCAATAAATTGATAAGTTCATATATCATCGATTCTGAGAGACTAGCACGTGTTATACTCTTTGATTTAACCAAGCAACTACTCCTCACTGGCCGGAGACATTGGGATATCGAGAGTTAAATATGGAAGCTAGTTAAGGGTAATTAGTTAATTCAAGTGACCTGCCATGAGATTTCATATTGTTCATTATATATATGGATATGTCAATGAAGATCTCATTGCAGTTTAAGTGCAAGTTTCTTTCGACTTGAGGTATTCAAGTCACCTTAGTCATGGAGACTTATACTTTGACATCTTAGTTGATATCCACGAAGGTGTGGGTACGAGATGATTAAGTATAAGTTGAAGTGTCCAAAGGTGTTTGGATATACCACAGAGGATTCACCACTCCTTGCATAAGTAGATGTATACCCTATGATCACTTGTTAGGATTGTTACTCTAAGTCTTTGGCTAAAACATCACATGTCAAGAGTATGGTACTCTTGGACACATGTCTGAGTAATTTGAATCCACGGGACGAGGAAGTATAACTTGGGCTAGGTGTGACATAGTCATCCTAGTGGGAACTGACACATAGACTATGTCCTGAAC
>JBBUKS010000104.1:4237615-4248723 GCA_038050645.1 Hedychium gardnerianum | reverse complement strand
TCTAAATATCGAATATTGATAATCTCATCATCGCAAGAATAGCATGACATGTCCTATAATTAATGCTCGAATAGTAAGCACACCAAAGGGGGTTAAGAGTTGTTACCCTTGTTGTGTGCTTCTCTTCAATGACATTCTTGGGTCCAATACGGGGTCCATACAAAATGAATTTGGTTCCATATCAAATATCTTCAAATTATCTTCAATTTGAATGGTTGTATGTCCTGTGATTCATCCTAGATTGAAAGTTGGAATCGTTTGAAGCAAAGATAGCATCCAAATAAGGGGACACAATGACTGATTGTGAGATACGACAGTGTCTCTTGGCCCACACGGTCGTGTCTATGAGACACAACCTTAGCTTGAGGAGAAGGCATGGCCGCTGATTGTGAGACATGACCGTGTCTCTTGGCTCACATGGCCGTGTCTATGAGACATGACCTCAGCTTGAGGAGAAGGCATGGGCATGCCTGGATGGCATGACTTGCCTTGAAGGATGGAGCATGACCGTGTCTATGAGACATGGCCTTAACCTGACTTCTTTCCGTGTGGGTGACACAACCGTGTCAACTAGACACGACCTTAGCTTGAATGTGAGGCACGACTGTGTCTAATGAGACACAACCATGTATCGACCGTAGTGAGGACACACATGATTGTGTTTTTTTTCAAGGCACTACTTGTCATCAATTTTTCTCCCAAAAATTCTTCCATGCTCGTGACATCACGGCTAGCTCATGGATGTTATTGAACTAGAAATAAGATAAAGCAAAAAGGATTAAAACTATGGAATAAAAATAAAGACATAAATGAAAACGTAAGTGAAAATAAAGAAGAACTTGGGTTGCCTCCCAAGAAGCGTTTGTTTTAGGTCATTAGCTCGATCCCTTATTTGGTTCATCTAAACCTCGCTCGTGGCAGGGTAAGATATTTCAAAACCCTCTTACTAAGGGTTCTCAGTCTCTCAATAAATATGCTTTCCTTTAAAGGTTCGTCATGATGTAGTCCATGTGATTTCTGTGCAACATACTTCTTTCCAACAACATGCTCTAAAAAGAATTGGTTAGTAGCATATGATTTATCAAATAAAATCATACAAATCACCAAATAGAGAAAATCATCAAACATGGTTGCATAAGTAGATAAGAATTTTTTTGGCTCAAGTGGCGATATCACTAAAAGAGGTGATTCTTGGGACTTTGCCTCTATTGCACAAGTCCCTACACTTCCAATGACAACTAATTCATTACCTACAGTTTTCATAATTTCAAGTGGTTGTATGATTGAAGGAAGTGATTCTTGGGTCATTGCTTCCACAATACAATTCCATATACTTCCATTCGCAACATCATCATAAGCAAGATAGAACAAAGTTTCTGAATCTTTGAGATTTGGAGGTATATGAAGTAGAGTAGTGCACTTCTTTGTTAAAGTCTCAATTTCATGTTTCTCAAGTTCATCTTTATTAACTTCACTCATCTTAGATTCCTCCCAAGCTGAGAGTTGAATTGACATTCCAACGCATAATGAGTCTATGTTGCACTTAGCATTCATTTGCTTGATATCCTCGTGCATTTAAGCTTGTGAAGCTTGAAAGTTTTCTAACATTTTCAATATTCGGTCCATCTGGGATGAAGATTGAACTTTCATAGCTTGTTCATAGTTGTCATGTCCTTGATTGTGGCTAAAATTTTTTTTGATGTTCCTCCAACTAGGGCTATAAAGTGTGTGAATGTGACGATGCTATTACATCTAACTTTCTATTGAGATCATCCAACGATTTTACTAAATTGCGTATCTTGATGCAATTTTCAATTGTATGGCCTGTTAGTTTGCATGCTTAGCAAAAATATTGCTCCGACCTCTAATGTTGGATGGTCTGTTAGTTGGGGAAGACACTCCATTTTTCTCCATGTGTTCTATATGGATGGTCAACTAGTGTTGGACAATTATCATTTATATGACCTGTTGCATCATAAATCTCACAATAGATATTATTAAAATTCACAGCAGTAGTTTGGTCAAACCTTTGAATTAGAGCATTCAACTTCGCATCCAAAGAATACATGTCCATCTAAAAGAAAATAGTTAAAACAAGATAGACATATAGTAGTAAAATTCAAGAGAAAGAAAAGAAAAGAAAAAGGTTTAGAGTAACTAAATTGTTAATCAACTAATGTTAATTGAAAACAGTCCCCGGCAATGGTGCCAAAAATATATTACGCTACCGCAAGTGTACGATTACGTCGTTAGTAATATAAAAGATTATCGTATCCAAAGGAACTGTTGATTAAGCACTAGTGATTTCGCAAAGTAAGTTATCTAGACAATTGAAGTTTGGAAGCTTCTGAACTAGAAAGAGAGCTAAGAGAGAGTGTGAGAGAGAGAAAGAGTGAGAGAGGGAGAGAGAGAAAGTATGAGAAAGAAGGAAGTTGGTTTGAGAGAAAAGGTTCTAGGGTTTCGATTTCACTATGATGCTAGATAATGTCCATATAATATGTTTATCTCCTTATTCTCCACACTTACTTCTAGGTAGCAAGGGTTGTCCCTATGTCAAGGTCTTTTAATTCTAGAAAGCGGGTAAGTGTCAATATCATTTGTCACTACGGGCATAATAGTTCAGTTGAATGGGTATCCTTTGTCACTAAGAATTTCTCAATTATCGAGTCTAGTAGCAACCTTAACATAGAGGTTCCTTACATCTACATGCATTACTCATATACACATTTTGTCAAACATGTACAATGCACAACACACATAGAGCAAGAAATAAACATCTCATAGACATAAGAAAATTGATATATACATAGTTTATAAATCAATCACATATCATAATTACTTCCTACATCCTAAAAATGGGAGGCAACTCCATGAAGAAGGACATACAAACCAAAGACATAAAATAAAGCATACTTACAATCTCAAATCTGAGAATAGAGGGAGAAGAGATGCTTATCGAGGAGATGTCGGTGTTTTCAGGATGTTTCCTTTCTCCGGAGGTGGATGGATTGTCAAGACGAAAGAGCTCTAGGATTTTTCCCTAAGGGGAGAACCCTTCCCCAAGGAGAGGGGCTAAATCCCAAACCAAAGATCCCTTCAAAAGAGATGAAAAATTCCCTTTTATAGGTAGGGGGCATGACCCTTGCTTTTGGGGCCACACGGTCGTGCCTCTCTAGCATGATCGGGCCTTATGAAACCTTGGCCCTGGTGCACGACCATGCCTTTGGGACCCTGGCGTGAAAACAGAGTTTCTCCTTTGATGAAGCACAGTCGTGCCCTCCTAGCATGACCCTGGCATGGGTTTTACTGGAGCAGGGACACAGTCGTTCCCTCCTGGCATGGCCTAACTAAAGCAAGGGCATGGTCGTGCCCTCCTGGCATGACTTGGTGAAGCTGAGGCACGGTCATGCATGACTCTAGCTAAAGTAGAGCGAAAGTAGGGGCACAGCCGTGCCTATGCGGCACGACCCTGGCTGAAGCAGAGTGCTTGTGAGGCATGGCCTTGGCTGAAGCAGAACTGAACCATTTGTTGGGGTCTTCCAAAATAAGTTTTTCATCCATTAGAGCACTTTATCTCAGGTTAAGGTCTGAACCAAAGTTGTATCCTTTGAAATTATCTTCAATTTGATAGTTGATTCGGCTAAAAACTCCAACTAAGTCGAAAGTTTGGTCTGTAAATTTGAGCGGAGCATGGGACACGGTCGTGCCTAGGAGGCACATCAATGCCTTTTAGCATGGCTAGATCATAGTTTCTTCTATTGCACTCTGAATTAAAGTTGTAGATCTTTAAGTTATCTACATTCTGGAAGTTGATTCATCTTGTTTCTCTAACCGTGTGTAAAGTTATGGCTGATTTACTTTTGGTCTATAGTGCTGTTTGAAATTCGACACAGTCATGCCAAGAAAAAAATTGGGGAGGAGTGAATTTTACATGGACGTGTTTTTTAGCAAGGCATAGTCATGTGGGAGGATTTTGGATCCGTTTTAACACTATTTTGGCTCTGATTTTGCCCGAGGAATATGACCATGTCGCGAGACATGGCCGAAGCATGATACTCAGCTACTCTTTATGTTGCTCCAATGTTCATTTTAGCTCCATTTTTGCTCCAAACGTGTCTTGCCAATAAAAATAGAGAAAGAGCAGATCTCCGAACAAATAGAGTACTTATGCTGATAAAATGATAAAGTAGGGTGAGATAACATAAATCATGCTCATGGAATACAAGAAGATGTGAGTCAAACAATGTCAAAAAACATATATAATCTATGCACATCTCACCCCATACTTAACCTTTTTTTTTTCCTCAAGCAAAACCTGCAATCTAGATTCATGTGTGCAAATGATGCATCTTAATCCTTAGTGAATCAATCTAACTCTATCAAATAGTTTCATTAATGAGCATGATAATAAGGTAATTTGAGTGTGGCCTAAGTAGAAGTTCTCCGTGCTCAGTGCAATGAGTAATTTAACATTTTCAAGTGTCAATCTCCAAGCCTAGTTAATTCGTCATCTAACCTTGTTCCTCATGCTTTCGATGATAGGCACTTACCTACGACTCACAAAGTTCATCCCTCTCAAACTACACAAGGTCTCAAAGGAATACTCGGTATCAAGAGAAACATAACAGGTATTTCTCCAGTAACCTAACTCGATTTTAAAAGAGTAACTTGTTTGTTTGCACTCATAATAACTATTTTTTATCCCTTATTCTCCTTATTTTTCCTTTGTGTGTGCATATTTTCTTTTTCAACTCAATCTTTCTTCCTCTTTTTTTTCTTCTGAGATATAGATTTTTCCCAATGAGTTAACATGAACCAAGGTGATCAAGTAACCAAAATGTAATAGAAAAGTCACAAATGAAAACAAGCATACTAGTCGGTTATATGAATCATAACTATTTTCGGAAGTATCTACCATTAAAGTCAAGCATCGTATAAAGAGATCCTTAAACTAGGTCAACACTCAAACTCATCCAATAAAAACATTGCTCACCTCATGCTATCTACAGATAGAAGAAGATAGATCACTAAATATACTAGCATGCTTTAGCACTACAACATAAATATCTAGAATAAACGTGCTAGAATTCTTGCTATGAGAACAAATCAGCAATAATGTAATGACTGATGCAAATTTTTATTATGTAAGACTAACAAAATCTAAACTAGAAACAACTAGCTAACAACAAACCCTCCAGATTTGAATTCTTTATTGTCCTCAATGAATGCAAAATATATAATATGGAGAAGGTATGAAGTGAGGGGAATTACCAAGTGATGCACGTTGAAAATTTGAGTCATTTATCTTCTAAAGTCACCCCTCATCTTGTATTCTCACTCCTCATAATCTTTAAATCCTAAAAATAAGACAAGAAAAAACAATTAGGGGTTAGTTAAACTAAAAACTAAGACCACGAAATAAAAGAAAAACTTAAGTGAAAGCAAAGCAAGAAACTTGGTTGTCTCCTAAGAAGCGCTTATTTTTTGTCATTAGCTTGACCCCTTATTAAGTTCATCGAAGTCTTGCCCTTTGAGGGGTAAGATATTTCAAAACTCTCTTACTAAGGGCTCTGAGTCTCTCAACACATATGCTCTCCTTCATGATGTTGTCTAGTTGAATGTTGTGCTAGGTATTTCCTATCACAAACATACTTGAAGAGAATTTGGTTAATAACATTAGGTAAATCAAATGAAATCTTACTAACCACCATAACAAATATGATATAAATTAAAGTGTCAACTGTAGATAGGAAAAAATCTTGGGGCTTGGCCTCCTTGGCACAAGTCCTTACACTTTCAACAACAACAAATTCATTTCTTACAGCATCTATAGCTTTAAGTTATTGTGCATCCAACGAAAGTGATTCTTGGGTCATTGTTTCCACAATATAATTCCCTCCACTTTCATCCATAATTTCATCATATGCAGGGCATAATATATTAATATCAACATCAAGATCATCTTCATAATCTTTGAGATTTGGAGGTATTTGAATTAGAGTAGTGCACTCCTGTGTCAAAGTTCTAATTTCATGTTCCTCAAGCTCATCCTCATTATTTTCACTCATCCTAGACTCCTTCCAAGTTGAGAGTCTAGATGTCATTCTAGTGCATAATGAGTCAATGTTAATGCACTTAACATTCATTTGCTTAATATCCTTGTGCATTTGAGCTTGTGAGACTTGGATGTTTTCTGCCATTTTCGTTATTTTGTCCATCTGGGACGAAGATTGAAATTCCATATCATATCTATGGTTGCCTTGTCCCTGATTGTGGCTAAAAATATTTTGGGAGTTCCTCCAACCGAGGCCATGAGTGTGTGAATATGAATAGGTCATTACATCAAACTTTCTGTTGAGATTATCTAATGATATTTTCAAATTGCGTATCTTGATGCAGTTGTCGATTGTATAACATGTTTTTTCACAACCTTTGTCAATAATAGTGTTCTGGCCACTGATTGTAATTAGGGAAGACACTCCATTTTTCTCCATATATTCTATGTAGTCGGTCAAATAGTCTTGGACAATTATTATTCACATGACCTATTATACCACAAGTTTCACAAAATATATTAATAGAATTCACAACATTTATTTGGTCAAACCTTTGAATTAGAGCAACTATCTTTGCGTTCAAGGAGAACATGTCCATCTGAAAGATTATAGTCAGAACAGGATAGATATATAATAATGCAAATCTAGCATAGAAAAGAAAAAGAAAGAAAAAGTTTAGATTAACTAAATTGCTAGTCAACTAATGTTAATCGAAAATAATCTCCAGCAATGGCACCAAAAACTTGTTACGAAACCGCAAGTTCACGGTTACATCGTCAGTAATAAAAAGTATTGAATTCACAGGGACTGTAAATTAAGCACTAGTGATTTCACAAAGTAAGTTATCTGGACAATCGAAGTTTGGTTGAGTGCTTGAGAACTAAAGAGAGAGAGAAGGTTGAGAGAAAGAAAGAGAGAGTCTTGAGAGGGGGTGAGCTTAAGGAGACGGATTCTAGGATTTCGATTTTATTATAATGCTAGTTAATATTACTAATACATATTTATCACCTTATTCTCCATACTTACACCCATGTAGGGATTCTAATCAAGTTTCCAGTATTTAACACTAAAACTCTAATTAGAATATCCTAGCAAAGGATTAGTTCCTATTTTAAGGTCATTACCCCAAGAAGTGGTTAATAATCGATATCATTTGTCACTAAGGATATAATAAGTCCCGTTGAATGGGTATCCTCTGTCACTAAGGATCCCTCAGTTAGCTAGCCAAGAGGCAATCTTAGAATAGGAACAAATCCTTCACATCTACATGCATTACTCACAAAAATATTTCGTCAAACATGTACAAGACACAACACACATAACACAAGACATAAGCATCTTATAGAAATAAGGAAATGACATATACATAATTCATACATCAACATCACATCATAATTACTTCTTACATCATAGAATAGGGAGATTACTCCATGAAGAAGGGCATACAAACCAAAGACACAAAATAAAGCATACTTACAACCCCAAATATGATAATAGAGGGAGAAGAGATGTTTATCGAGGAGATGTCGGTGTCTTCGGGATGTTTCCTTTCTTCAAAGGTGGACGGATCATCGAGGAGGAAGAGCTCCAGGGTTTCCCCTTAAGGGGAGAACCCTTCCCCAAGGAGAGGGATTGAACCCCAAACCAAAGATCCCTTCAAAAGAGATGAAAAATCTCCTTTTATAGGCAGGTGGCATGACCCCTACTTTTTGTGCCACACGGCTGTGCCTCTCAAGCATGGCCAGGTAATGTAAAGCCCTGGCCCTGGTGCACGGCCATGCCTCTAGGCACATCCCTGTGGAATGAAGACGGAGCTTCTCCTTTGATGAAGAATGGTCGTGCCCTCCTAGCACGGCCCTGGCATGGGTTTTACTAGAATAGGGACATGGTTGTGCCCTCCTGGCACGACCTGACTGAAGCAAGGGCACGACCGTGCCCTCCTGGCACGGCCTGGTGAAGCTAAGGCACGGTCATGCCTATAAGGCATGGTCCTGGCTAAAGCAGAGCGGAAGCAGGGGCATGACCGCACCTGTAAGGCAAGGCCCTGGCTGAAGCAGAGCTGAACCATTTGTTGGGCTCCGCCAAAATAGGTTTTTCATCCATTATACCAGTTTATCTCGAGTTAAGGTCTCAACCAAAGTTGTATCCGATGAAATTATCTTCAATTTGATAGTTGATTTGGCCAGAAACTCTAAATGAGCTGAAAGTTATGATGGTTCAAAGTTTGGTATGCAAATCTGAGCGGAGCATTGGACATGGTCGTGCCTGGGAGGCACGGCCTTACCATTTACCATGGCTAGATCCTAGTATCTTCTGTTGCACTCTGAAGCAAAGTTGTATATCTTCGAGTTATCTACATATTGGAAGTGATTTAGCTCGTTTCTTCAATCGAGTGTAAAGTTATGGCCGTTTTACTTTTAGTCCATAGTGTTGTCTGGAATTATACATGGTCATGCTAAAAAAAATTGGGGAAGGAGTGAATTTCACATGGACATGTTTTTTAAAAAGTCATGACCGTGTGAGAGGATTTTGGCTCCGTTTTAACACTGTTTGGGCCTGATTTTGTCCGAGGAACATGACCGTGTCGCAGGACATGACCGGAGCATGATACTCAACTGCTTTCTTTATTGCTCCAATGTTCATTTTAGCTCCATTTTTGCTCCAAACATGTCCTATCAATGAAAATAGAGAAAGAGCATATCTCTAAACAAATAGAGTAATTATGTTGATAAAATGATAAAGTAGGGTGCGCTAACGTAAATCATGCTCATAGAATACAAGAAGATGTGCATCAAATAATGTCTAAAAATATATATAATCTACGCACATCAATCTCTTATCGAGTTAGAGGAGCAAGTCCAAAACCCGTATCCATTAACCCGCAACTCATACCATTAGCCTTAAGTTTGGTTCAAAATCAAACCACTTAGTTCAATAACCAAACCTATTTTAATTAAAACCAAATCAATTTGGTTTATAATTAAAACAAAGAGGGTCCAATTCATCTTCAAAAGACATGGCTCATCCGCGCTTCTGTTTTGATAAAATATCTTCTATATTTTTCCTTTGTCTGGTCTAACCAGACTCAATCTCTCTTGATATGAGAATCCAATTCTCAAACTCGTTTTAAGTCTTTGTGATAAACTCGTTGTGCGTGTGACCCAATAGGTTCTTGGTTATATTGGTCATTTGTAATTAATCATTAGTTACAAATAGATCATGAGTGACACCTAGTAGTACATCATGACTCCCAATTGATCAAAAATTCAATGGTTAATCCCAAAACCACTTCTGAATCATTCAGCAACTATAGTGAGTCATGTCATGTTCCTTTCACTCGTCTTATACCCACTTGGTACAGGACATAGTTTATGTATCAGTCCCCACTAGGCTGACTATGTCACACCAAGCCCAAGTAGTAGTTCTTTGTCCTACAGATTCGAATTACTCAAACACATTGTACAAAAAGACCATTTTCTTGACGTGTTCTGCTTTGACCAAAGACTTACGAGTAATAATCCTGGCAAGTGGTCATAGGGTATTAATATGGGTAATTGGGTCGGACCCCATGGTAGTATGAACACCCGTGGCGAAAAGTCAAAGGTCAAGACTAGCGAGAAAGTGCGCCACCCGATCGGGAATATAATCTCTTCGGTCGGGTATGATTTATTAACCAACCAGATATACCTTACACCACCCGGTCAGGAGAGCTGATCAAGATCACCAGCTAGAATTGGAATCACCCATCGAGTATGCTATATTACTGACCGGAGGCACCTTACACCACCCAAGCGGGTGAATCATCTTCCCGATCGGGTATACTATATTACCGACCGGGAAGATCTTACCATTGGCCCATGCCTTTGACACGTCGATAGGGCCTAGCTCCAACGCTAACAGTATGATCAGAACACCTCCAATGGTACCCCACACCCCCTGAAAGTACAGAGAATGGCAAGCCTTACGCATCGTGGTATGCTCACCCATGCCTCAAAAGTACATGCCATTAATGCTGGCGATACATGCCCCAAAGCAGTATATAAAGGGACGGATGTCACTGGTGGAAAAGAGGGTTTTTTCTCTCATCTGAGACTTCTTTACTTAGTGTTTTTACCTACTTCAGCTACCTCCGCTTGATCAGGTCTGACTTGAGCGTCAGAGCGGGATCCCCAGGCCTCTCGCCTGGAGCTCTCATTTAACCCTTCGGCTATCTTTTTGTTCCTCTCAGGGATCTGACCTTGGAGATTGGGGAAAATTCCCGCCACCAGCAATTCTGCGGACGAGTCCCCCGCTCGGCAATTTGGTCCAGAAGGTCGGGGGAGACCCCCACTCGGCAACTTGGTCAACATTTCTACAGCTCATCGGTGGTTCAACCCTCGAAGGTCTCTGCACGGGAATAAATTGACACCGTATGTGAGAACTTTTTAAATCCTGAGTAGAGACTGAGATGGATGACACTGGAAGATCCAACCTGCCCTCGTCGTAGAGCGAACTAGCTCAGGCAATAGCGGAGGCCGTGCAGGAGGCCATGCAACAGCAGCAGGATGCATGGCAGTAGAGAGAAGAAGCGTGGTTATAACAATAGCAATTCATGTGGCAGCAGCAGCAGGTCGCATGGCAAGCGCAGTGGCCTGCACAACCTTTACCTCCGGGGATGTCGACCCCGTCGGTCGCAACCCCGCAGGGTGCTCGGCAAAGACTACTAACACCAGTAGACACACCACTGGCCTTTGGTCGACCTGCAGTTGAAGCGTCACTCCAATCGGAGCAGTCAGAGGAATCCTCGATCACTCGGGTCAATGCCCAAGACATCACCAAAGTAAAGAATCAACGCCTAACGGAGCCAGTGGACCCAAAGGCCCAGCGTTCACGGAAAATGTCTTAGGTGACCCCTTGCCCAAACATTTTCGCCCCACGACCATTGGGGAGTATAGCAGGTCGGCAGACCCGGAAGATCACCTATGCAAGTTCGAGAACGCAGCGCTACTGCACCAATATCTTGACGGAGTTAAATGCATGGTCTTCCTGACGACCCTAGCGGGTCCAGCACAG
>JBBUKS010000104.1:4221535-4237515 GCA_038050645.1 Hedychium gardnerianum | reverse complement strand
AGAATGATGATGACGACGACGACGATGACAATGAGGAGGAGGAGGAGGAGGATGAAAATGAGGACTTAGATTTTTGATCATCGGTAAGTTTTTTTTATGAGTAAATTTAGTTATAATCTGTAAATTTAAAAATTTTGTAGCTCAATTACTTCTCTATATACTGTCTCATTTTTAAATTTATATATTTTTATCTGTTAAAGCTTCAAATTTTTTCTTATAGGTCATTATAGGTGTCATCTTGTCCATCACAGGTTTCACGAGTTCACGATTTTTCATTATACATATTGTAAGTGTTTTCATGCTCTTCAATATGCATCAAATAGTATATGTTACTTTATAATAACTTTGGGATTTTTTTTTACAGTGTCGTCTCAGATCTGGATTCAGTAACATCTGGATTCGTCTCAGATCTGGATTCGTCTCAGATCATCGACGAAAACATTATTCGTCGATGAAATCTGGATTCGTCTCAGATCATCGACGAAAACATTATTCGTCTCAGATCATCGATGAAATCTGGATTCGTCTCAGATCTACGACGAAAACATTATTCGTCGCAGATTTGCGAAGAAAACTTGATTTGTCGTAGATGCATCACAGATCTGCGACGAATCTGGATTCGTTGCAGATCTGCGACAAAAAATAGATTCGTCGCATATTCGTTACAAATCTGTGACGAATCTAGTTTTCGTCGCAGATTTGTGCTTGGTGAATTTTGTGACGAAAGAATAATTTGTCACAAAATAAGAACGAATTTTATGATGAAAATATAATTTGTCGCAAAATTTGTGACGAATCTACATATTTTCGTCACAAACTTTTGAGATGAATAATTGTTCGTCGTTGAATTCGTTGCAAATTTTTTTTGCGACGAATTTTTTAATAAAATTCGTCACAAAATTTGTTGTAATTTTTTTTTTTTGTAGTGTTCATTGACTCTATGGATTTTCATATTCACTTGGTAAATAGGTACCTAGATGAAACACTAGCTAATTTGTATGCTAGAATAAAATTAGTTTGGTAAATGATAAAGTTTTAGGGAATAAAATGGCTACGATATACTAAATTATTAGTGTTCACTTTTAGCATTATTGGGGTAATTGTAAGCTTGTAGTGTTTTTTTAAATGAATGGGGTCATGGTACATTATAAATTCAAGACCATGATTTAGTTCGGTTGTTAATACTTTCTTCAAATTGTAGAGTGAATTCAAAGTTTATTTTGTCTTTGAATGGTTAACTCTACTTATTTTCTTGTTTGTATAGCTTAATTAGAGTGAACACAAAGTGAATAGGCTATTTAGATCCCTTATATTGTTCATGCCAAGTTTAGTTGACACAATTTTTTAGAGAGAAGAACACTTGGTTGACTAAAGTATTCAAGTTAGTTGACCAATATTTTTCAAGTTGATCGACCGAACTTTCTTTTATATAAAATTCGTCGGCTCAACTTGGATAGTGCCTTGGACGTCTTTGGGGCATGACAATATGAGTCGATCATCCAAATCCAACTAGCTATAAATGAATCTTGAGACGAGAGATTTATCACAAATCATGAATTTAAAAAAAAAATCCTAATGAATAGTAATGATTCTTTGCAACCTCCAATTTAAAATTATGGAATGTAAAGCGCCCAAATTGTTCCATTATAATTCCTATCAAGTAAGATCCCAACTCAAAGTCACGCTATGTGCAATATTTATATTCTCCCTATAGCCAATCTCCAACTTAACGTCGTGATAGGTGGAATATAGTAAATTGTTTCACTATAAGTCGTATCTAACGATTTAAGTATAGTGATATCAACCAAGAACCATCCCAAAGGTGCCTTCAAGGCAACATTGCATGAAGCATCAAAATCAATACCCAAATTTCCATCAAAAGTCTCTTAATTTAAAAAAATATAACTCCCACATCATGGAATGATGCTTTTGCAAGAAAATTCTTCAACTTTCTACATTTGAAAAGAAAAAAGTATATAAATTTTCTCTTTCATGGCTAACCCTCCAATTATTATGTTGATATGCTTTTGAAATGGTTCCGAGTCAACTTTCCCCTTTATATTCCTCAATCTTTTTCGCTCCAATTTTTTTTTTTTCAAATGACCTTTCTTGATCAATTCATCAATATGGATCTTCAAATGTATGCACTCATTTGTATTGTCTATTTAGACATGATAGTGCCAATAATACTTCATTTAATCCTTTTGGGAAAATCTCTCTATTTATTCAATCTGGCCTCTCGTTATAGGAGGCCACCTACCAAAGTCCCTTAGGTTTGCCGTTTATTAGAACCTTCTTAGCTCCTCGTGGGAATTCAATTCCACTTCCTTCGTCTACATAACATCATTTAAATCATGTACTTGCTCACTCTCTCATATATTTTAGCATAATCTCTTAGAATATTTTCATACAATGAGTCAAAAAAATTCTAAGGGCCTCAAGTGAATTTGAAGGAAGTCATAAAACCCTTAGCCACATCTATAATCCTACTTAGACTTTGAGAATCCATGTTGCATTAGAATGACCAAGGTGTTAGTACTTTGGTTCTTGTGACTATAGCACACAAAGTATGCTTCAAATCTTGTCTTTAAAATTTGTTCTCTCTCATTTGGAATAGTCATCACTCAACAATCCACTATTGGTGCAATCGACTTCCGATAAAGGTTGACAAAATTAATCAAACTCGAATTGACTCAAGGTCGAGTGAGACGTCAAGTAAGTCAAGGTTGACCGGATACTTGACAGTCGATCAATATATTAAGTTGGTTGAGCGAAAAGTCGAGTAGGTCAAGGTTGACTAGATACTTGACAAGATATGAAAAATCCAAGTGGGTCACGATCGACCGAACACTTGACGGTCGAAAGTCCAACATGGAGTTGGCACGAAACGAAAAGTCCAAGTGAGTCACAATTGCACGAAACGAAAAGTCCAAGTGAGTCACAATTGACCAGACACTTGGTGATCGAAAGTCCACAGATAGTTGACATGAGAAAAGTCCAAATGAGTTATGATTGACTAGACACTTGGTAATCGAAAGTCCAATGAGGAGTTGACATAAGACGTAAAGTCTCGACAAGTTAAGGTTGATCGGATGCTAGGCGAGTGAAGTCCCGACAAATCAAGGATTGACCGGATATTGTGCATATGAAGTCCTAGTAAGTTGTCACCAATCGGATACCAGATAAGACAAGAATTTAGCCTTGATAAGGCTGAAACAGGAGTATTAGTCAATTGATAAGGTGTATCGATCGACTAATGGATTCAAAACCCCCAAAACCTCAAAAATACAATTGTTACGGTATTACTATAGTACTTGTAAACCAGTTGACTTGTCATGCCCCGAGGTATAAATCATCATCCGACGACGGGATACCCCTTAGTGACATTCTGATATAACGGAATCCAAAACCAAATATTACTGACACACGAGTATGATAAAAACAATACGACAGTAAAGGAAATAGCTAAACGTATATAAAATATATAAATAAGGAAAAGTCTGTATGCGTGCATGTCTTAAAAATACAATTTAAGGAACTATAAAAGTAGGACAAACTATAAAGTAAATTTCAAAACAAACTTCAAAACAAATTGCAAAGGTCAAGAACTAAGAAAATAAGAGGCAACAACGAAAGAAAAAAAAAACATCTCAATACATCATGGGACCGATAGCTAGGATCTCTGAGCGACACAACATATTTTCTACCTATTAACCTGAAAGTCAAAGGAAAGCAAAGGGTAGTAAGTACACAAATACTCAATGGGTATAAACGAATAGTGCATGAAACTAAGGTGCAATGTAATCAAAAGGAGTAGTCTCAGGTAATGATACTTACTAATAGAAGTAAGAGCAAACACAACAACATAGTCATCTACAAACCTGAATCAATCAGATATGGCATATAACCTGGGTGTACGACCCGTACATCCAAATCCTGCATGGAATAAGCATATAACAAGTATGTATAACAACAATGACTGTGGTGAAACACGCTATCCCGAGTGTGTCCGACGACCAATCAAGGTATCTAAATGATTTGTCACTGTCTGCGGGAGAAACACTCTTCCACGGATGGGTCCTATGGACAGACAAGATATATATATATATATGACCACTATCAGCAGGAGAAACACTCCACCACGGACTAGTCCCGTGGGTAGACAAGGTATGTAGGTAGTTATTTAACGACGGACTAGGGGAAAACATGTTACCACGGATGGGTCCCGTGGGTAGTCACTATATATAAGCATGCAAACCAAAAATAATAAGTAAGAAATCACAATCATATTCAAGAGTAAACTCTGCTAGCTACTCTATTATCTGACAATATTGTACGAGTATACGCAATTAAAGCATGAACAAATCATGAGACTATATAGATAATAAATAGACTAAAAGTAAGGACAAGTAATAAAATATCAATCTCAGGAAATGAACTAGAGTAGAGTTAAGATAAACAAGTAATACTATCACATCAATAAATAAATCATGCACCAAGGATAAGATCTAAAAGAGATCAACGAGTGAACTACCCACCTCTAATACGGAATGTCCTAGCCGTCTTCAAATTCGAGACTCTTCCTCGAGCTCAAATCTACATGTAAAAGATATGAAGACTATTTCAGCACTAGACTACTACTAATGATTAACTAAATTAAATAGTTTATCCTCCGTTATTTAGTATTAGTCGTCTAAATTTCTAAACTAATGGCTAGACCTTTAGTTAATCGATCCGTTGCTTGATTAAATCTATCTTTCAATTTAATACTTCTATAGATTAAATAAATTTATAATTAAATTAATCTAATCATAAACTTATTTATTAATCAAACTAAATTAGTAATAGGGTTCAATTTACTGTTAACATATTTTAATCCATCAAACGAGATTTACTTTATTAACCTAGCAAATCATAAATTGACAATTAATCAATCCTTATCTCCCAATTAGATTCGATGGCATAATATGTTCGGTTTACTATGTTAATTGTAGGTTAACAACATTTAAATCAAATGAATAAGTTAGAAATTTTATTACCCTACAGTCGGCGACTTCCTCTTCTCCTGCGACGTCTCACGGTGGCCGATAGGGGCGGCCGGGTTAGGTAGGTAGGGACTGTCGCGGCGGCGACGGCCCATCGCAGTCGACAATAGCCCCCTGTCTGAGATGGGGAAGAGCTAGGGTGGACGGTGTAGCAACTACGACAGCGTCAGGTGACCACGATAGCGCTCGAAGATGAGCGGCGGTGTTCTCGCAGACGAGAGAGGGGAGAGGCGGCAGAAATTTCGAATTTAGGAAAATTAAATCCAACTTATGTTAATTGTTTCAATCAACTCCTCCTTTAAATAAAATAATTATATAGACTTTCCTAAGCTCTAATCGAGTTATCCCCATAAAAAATTTATAAACTTATTTAAAAAAATCTAGAAAAATTTCTAATAAATCTGAAAAAATTCCAATAATTACTATATAATTATATACTGTTTATATCCTTATTATTTATCAAGTTTTTATTAATTTTTTTACTTCTAAATAACTTTAATTAAGTCAAATTTTAATCACCTTAATCCTAATTATCTTATATATATATATAGATAGATATATTATCTAACATGACTGATGAGTTTAATCAAGCGATTGATGATGAGGTATTCTAGCAAACAGAGAAAAGTATTAAAGTCAGGTTTTGGGATTTGCAAAACTAGATATCAATCAACTGATTATGGGTATTAGACAACTAATGTCGATTAGAACTGAACAGAAGCAAGTCAATTCGATTGCTCGACTCGACTGATGAAATCAATTGACTAATGGTTGATATCAATCAACTGATATCGATCAGGAAGTGAACAGAAGAAGGTTGATTCAATAGCCAGATTCGATTAATTGTTATCAGTCGATTGATGTTCAAATGATCGACAAAATCAAATAGATTTTAAAAAGTTTAGAAGTCGTTCAACGACAGAAATAATGTTGGAGATCATATCAATTGACTGATAGGTAAGACAATCAACTGATAGGCAAAAATCAACCCTGGTCTAAAGACTTTAAAAAAGGGGTTTCGAGGAGGTTTGAGAGTGAAGTGCTAGTTCATTTCATACCAACAAGAGATAATTTCAAGCAACGAGAAAACGTCCAAAGCAAGATTCATGTAAAGTTGTTTATACTCATTGTATGTGTTTTCATCCCTTGTATTCTTGTTGTATTGTTATAATCAAAAGTTTTACAGAAGCTTCTTTGCTTCCGGATGGTATTCGAGAAGAAGAAGAAGATTTAATTGTGGTAGATCACTAGGAGTAAATTTTGGATTAGTCATCTTAAGAGACGAATACCAAATAAAATCTCGATGTTGTATATGTTGCATCAAGATTGATTCAAAATTTTCTCTTCCATTATGCGTACATATTTTGAGATATTTGGAAGTTCCTAGGTATGTGCTCTTCTTGCACACCTCCAAGGCTAAGAAACTTTTGAACATTGATCTTCTCACCTATGCTCAATTCCTCTATATCTATTATTGCACACGCTATTCTTGCTTTGATTCCACTTTCCCTTCATTAGGAAATTTTCCTTAGTTGTTTCATTACAATCCTTAACTTTTTCAATTTCACTTCTCCGTGTCCAATAATGGAAATGCCTTTCCTAGCATTCTTTCTATCATCTTTAGATGTGATCTTATCACTTCTCAAATTTCCATATCTAAGACTATTAAATTATTTAGGGCCTTAGAGTTCGGCACATATGAGTTGAACAACTTTTCATTTGCAAGAGAGACCCCAAATTCTTCTCCCTCTTACTTAGCCACCCCTATGACACCCTCTTCATAAGTGAATTTGATGAACTTTAGCGGTGTTATATTATCCTCCCTCATTGTCTATATCTAACCTCTTTTCCTATATATTGGGCAATCATATATCGAATGAGAAGTTTCAATGATTAATAATTATTCAAGTTTAAGTTAATAAGTTGGATCTCATTTGAGTTATGAGTGTGGAGGATAAGATAAATCCAAGAAGATCAAGGACATAAATTCTTGGCACAAAAAAGCTCATGTAGGCTAGAAGATTAGATGTAAGACAAGAAAAGACCAAGAAGGTCAAGGACTGAATTCTTAGCAAAAGGTAAAAATCTAAGCAGATTGTGAGATTGAATGCAAGAGTAGATGAAGACCCGAAGACTCCAGGCACAAAATCGAAGGAACAGGAGGTTCATCTGACTTGAGGTAATTGGAATCGATTGGTACATTAAAGAGAGTTATGTACTTGAGGGTTTATGGATGAAAAAACACCCTATTTTAGGGTTCACCAGTCAACTGGTATGATATACCAATCGATTGGTGAGTCAAAATCCTAAACCCCAAATTTTGGGTTTTGGAACACCATTCGTTAAACTCAAAATTTGGGATTTATTCAGTCATTGTATCAATCGATTGAAAACTAATTTCGAGCAAACAGAAGTTGCTTGAATCGATTGGTCTGATCAATCAAGCTTAGACAATCGATTAGAAGGATATGTCGAGCAAACAGAAGTTGCTCAAATCGATTGGTTTGATCAATTGGCTTTGTCAATCGATAGGTGTAATCAATTGGTAGAGCGTGTCAAGCGGTAGAAGTCTGCCAAATCGATTGGTCAATCGATTTGGCACTAGCAATCGATTGGTGATGTCCACCAATCGATTGAGATTATAAATCGGGATAATCACAGCTGTTGATCTGGAGTCAGTAATCGTTCAACGAATAGTCAATGGTTATTAATTGATTGGTGTGTTATGCCAATCGATTGGTGGCGACAAAAAAGTGGAGAAACGACCCATTTCTGAGTTGTTTAAAAAGGAGCTTAGGGCACAATAATATATTACTGTTCCATTGTGATTTTCTTGCTCAACATTAGTTTCAATCTCTCATCAGCAACATCTTCAAGCAACCAAGAGAAGGAGAATTAAGCAAAAATTTATAATCTCTTCATTTCTTCTCTCTTATTACTCTTTCATTTGTTGAACTTTGTAAGCTGTTGTAATCCTGCTATAAGAAGACTTCTTTGCCTTCGGATTTGGTCCAAGAAGAAGAATGTTTAGTAGAAGTAGCCCCCTTCTCTTTCTTCCCTTCTAGTTCGTAAGGTCCTAACATAAATGAAGTGATAATATGATAATATAAGTTCACTCACCACCAAAATTCTTAGCTATTTGAGAGAAGTTTGGCTGAGTTGTGTTAACATAGTGGTTAAGCCCAAGTCGAGAGTTCAATTAAGCTGGAGTATGTGATGAAAGGTTTGGAAGGTTTCCAAAGGTTTAACTTGCCCAAATTGTCAGTGGTCTAGTTGTCGAGTTTATTGAATTATATTCCTAAACGCGATAGGTAAGACTAAGTGAAGCAAGGTGAGTTAAGGTATAGCTTTCGATTGAAGTGGCTCTAGTTAAGATCGATGAATCAAAATGAGCAAAACATTGGTGCATGTGTGAGTTTTGCAATGGTTAAGCCTTGCCCAACACACGCATCACCCTTCCAACAGTTTGTAGATTGTTCATTAATGACGTCGTAGGATCGTCCATTATATATATATATGTGTGTTTTTCGATTTATTTTAATGGCCGATGAAAATTTTTAATAGGACCGAATCGATCCGTTCTAAAATTAGTCGGATTACGAAAATTGAATATTTGAATTATTAAAAAATATATACATTTGAACTGTTTCTATCTCTAAATTTTCTAATATATATGGACCTTTTATCAAAGCTTTGTTCCTATTATATTAAAAAGATACCAAATTCAAAATAAAAAAGAAGAAGAAGAAGAAGAAGCATATTTGTATGTTCACATAGAAAGTACTTCAATTGGATTAGATATTACTTGCTCACAACCATCATATTTTAGGACAAGCTTCTACGTAGATAGCCTGGATTACTAACAGATGATTCATCGATCTAGCTAAACTTTACAGACATCTAGAGCTATCCTAAAGCATCTCAGACCCAGGGAATTGAGAAAAGCTAGCTATAGTTAAAGCTTAATGCTTCTGAGAATCTATTCTCTGCTTGCGGTATGGAACTCATCATCATGTCTTCAGTATCGATCCTCCACAGTGAGTTCTCGCAAGCTTCCCAGATGGGGGAAGCCACTGGAATGCCGACCATGCCTTCGAAAGTGAGGTTGCTGACTGAGTCCGATGCAGCGATCTCATTCCATATCTGATCCGTCGTGTACCCTTTGACCTCTGAGAGATCCAGGGAGTTCCCCACATTACTGGAAGTCAACGAGGAGGATGAAGATGAGGAAGAGATAGCACTCTCATTCCTCTCCTGCGCCTTCTTTCTCATGAGAGTCCTCCAGTAGTTCTTGATCTCGTTGTCGGTGCGGCCGGGGAGCTTCTGAGCAATGCGAGACCACCTACAAGCACGAGATTAAAGCACAAGAAAATATGAACTACTGATCTCGATGTAGAAATAAGACCTGTTGCCCCACTTAGCGTGGAGTTGGAGCACGAGGCGTTCTTCCTGGGGGGTCATGCGGCCGTGCTTGAGGCCGGGATGGAGGTAGTTGACCCAGCGCAACCTGCAGCTCTTGCCTGTTCTGTTAAGACCTGCAAGAGGAGGAGGAGGAGAGGCATGGAGGTTAAGGTTAAACCAGCACTGCGTGGTGACACCCTTTAGGTGAGGCCCGATCAGGGGCCTCTCCCAAGCTATTTCCCCCGCCACCGCTCAAACCTGATACCTTGGCTAAGAAATCCCAACGACGTTCACCGAACAAGCGCACAAACCATACCAGTTGGAGGTCTTCCTGCTCTGTCCACGGCCCTTTCCTCGTCGTCTTCGCCGCCGCCGGTGCCATCCTCCTGGATTCTTCAGGGCTCTGTCTGTGTCCGGCTCCTCGTCTTTGCCCACTTTATGGCTGAATGAGTGCGAAGCGTCTGGCGGTCATACACCGGCTTTTATAGGCACCAAAGCCATCTACTTGTGCACACAAAATCTAGTACGAGCCGCCTTTATTGGCAATATTAACCTCTGATCGTTTGTGGCTAACTCGGCGAGTTTTGCGAAAGGGACAAGTAGGAATCCAATTGCTTAGGCGAATCCATATCCTCCAATCGCACTAACTTTCTTTTCTTTTTCCCCATCACAAGTCTCGTCGTGAATGGTTGAAAGGTGGAAGAGCACTGAACATATCAATATTGAATGCATGTAGTAGCTCAGTCATACGATAAACAAGTGAAATAATTGCTTGGCCATTACGTGCAGGGGAAAGGGAGGAACGAGATTCCGCTCGCGGGAGTGGTGTAGCGGTAGTTAAGTCTTTATGATTCGAATCGCACGTATTCCGTAGAGCATTTTATTTTAATGAAATTAAAAATTTGGGAAGTTGATTATTGGATGAGGAGCTATTTGTATTTTCGAATTTATTTGATGAATAAATCAAAGGAGAAGATCATCCGCCCTACCGGATTAATTGAGTTTGTAAGGATCTAAATATTTGGATTATCAAAAATAAAATAAGTGAAATAATTTGCTTGGCTGCTCCTACGCGCAGGGAAAGGAAGGAACGAGATGTATGTTTAGTTTGGTGGTGAATAATTAATTAATGGAACTTTTAGTTTCTTTGCGAAAGCTTTTTCTGGTACAGAAATTCGTACTGCATCACACCTAGCTCACTTTGAGGGTAATTGATTTTTTAAATAAAAAGGATAACATAATTTAATCAAATTATATTGGATAAAAATTAAGAGGTCACCCCAAGTCACATTCTTGCACTTCACCTAAACTAACAAACTTGCGCACAAATATTATTGTATCTGATATATTTTTTTCGTTTGCATGCAAACTTGGCGCTTTTCTTGTAATCGACAAACCTCTCTCTTTTCTTCTCAATCAATATTATTATATCAATGTCTCCTGATGAAATTGATAAAAATATTTTTTTACATGATAATTTATTTTAATTTTTTAATTTTTTTTTAATAATATAGAGTAGTTATAGGGACCATCAAGATGAAAAAATTTATTTTTTTTTTGCAAAAGATTATTACGCCAATCTATATTTGTCAAATTCCACAAGTAAATACTTCTGTGTTTCTTAAACCTTTTGAAATTATTCAATATTCTTCTTTTTTTATTTAAATTAATTTAGTTCTATATAATAATTCTGACAAAACTACTTCATAGACCTATATTGGTTTACTTTCACGAACAAATACTTTTTTATATTCTCTAGCTAAAAAGTAAATTTTTTTGACAAGATATAACTCGTACATGTTTACAAAACATCTACATATAACATTTAAACATATAATAAACAAAGTTACGATGTTATAATTTTTATCAGACATTATATCTTATGATACAAAAGTTTGAAATATTTTTTCCATTTGTTATGTGTGCATGTTTTATTTGAACTTTTTTTAATTTTTCTTGCACAAAATCAATCAGAGTTATATATTACCACCGGTCTTGTTTGTTCATAACTATATTACCTGTGCCATGAGGATTTGATGTGATGATAAGAAATAAGATATATTTCTAAATAATTAGGGTTTAATTTCCACGTAGGACATATCTATGATGATTAAACTATTTGTTACTATTTTATATGCATGAACCATCGCAGTATATAAAAGCAAATAAAACGCTTACAATCGATGTCTTCCAATTGATGTTTGTGCTTGTCGTCAAAGGAACAATTAGAATGATCAAACCCTTGTAGAATCACAAACCAAATTCTTCTGCTTGAATGTTCTTTTTCTTGCAAAGAACCAAGAAGCTAGCTTCTTTACTTGGACGCTTTGAATATAGAAGCTATATGGGAAGATTTCCAACTGCAAGTGTAGTTGGATGGCAACTATACACTGCCGTTGGCATTACAATTGTAATTGCTGCAACCCATGCACTATCAATATTTCTTACTCGTCTAAGTCAAGTCATAAAGATCAAATAAGAACATTCAATTCATACTTAAAAGAATAGTTCGTGCGACAATAAATATATTGAGTGATTAATACTAAGAAAGTTATTACATCTTATATAGTCATTTTTCAAGACAAATTTAGAAATATCAATATCTTGTATTTATCCTATATTAAATAATTTATATTAATATGAACATCTCTAATCCCTCATAATGATTATTATGTCAAGAAAATGTTTAATATCTTCAATTATTACAATTATTCACAATCACATTTTTAATACTAAACAAAAAAATGTAATTAGTCGATCAATGAATAAACATAAAATATATAAAAATAATTTTAATCTACCTTTTTAGCTAGAATCCATTTATTTTAATCAGTCATTTTCTTAGTCATGCTCTATTAATCGAATCAACCATAGTTATTAGGATACATGTTAAAGTAGCAGTTACTGATTAAAACTTCAAGTAGATAACTAAAAAGTCATTAAGGGTAAAACTAAGATTATCTTATAATCTCAAATGTCTCACATAATAGAGAAACAGGGATACATTCTCCTACTAACCTTATTATCATTATGGCACATGCTATATGAATCACATGCAACAATGTTATTTTTTTTAATTAATAAAGAGTGCATGTTTTTCACAAATTTAACATCGTACAAATTTTGATCTAGACATACACAATCCGTAATCCTGAATTCAACTTATGAATTCTTATCTGGCTTTCAATAGGTTTAGTAAATGGTGGGTATATTTATTTTGATTATTATCAATTTACAAATAATCTAATCTTGATACTACTGTCAAGGCGACCCTAACTTATAGGTACGTCTCCATTCACAATTTTATTAGCTGTCCCATAAGCAATGGTCTTACCTCTATTTATACTTAACAAATAAAAATGATTTTCTATGTGAGAGGACCAATCTCAACCTGCCAACATGCTCACCGAGACTTTATCCAAATTTAACAATGACATATACACTGAATAGATCATGACATTCCACAATTAAACATCTTATAATATATTACATTTTGTAAAGTTCCAAAGACTTCACATGTCCTTGAAATGACTCTTTAGTCAATGACTTAGTAAAAGGATCTACAAGCATAACACGTGTAGAGATATACTCAAGATCTATCTTTTTCTTATCAACTATATCCCTAACAAAATTATACTTACTAGATATCCGCTTGCCCTTGCTATGATATTTAAGGTCCTTAGAAAAAGCTATGATAACTTGATTCTCACAATAAACTGTAACAAGACTCTCACTGTTCTCAGAAACTTTTAAATACTTCAGAAACCTTCTACACCAGAATGCTTCTTACACAGTCGCTGCATAAGCCACATATTTAGCTTCTATTGTTGACAATGCGCAAGCTTGTTTCTTGTTTTTCTACGAGATGACTCCACCATTCAGAAAGAAGGTATAGCCAAATGTGAATTTTCTATTATCAATGTCCCTAGCCTAATCTGCATCCGTATAGCCTTTCAGACTCATATTAGATCCTTGAAAATAGAGATAATAATTTGTTGTCCCTTTAAGATATCTGAATATCCTCTTCACTGCTTTCCAGTGTCTCGATCCTAGGTTTGATTGGAAATGACTAATTATGCCAACATCATAGTTGATATCAGGATGTGTGCATAACATAGTGTACATTAAACTACCAATAACACTGCATATGATCTTTTCTTCATTTAGACTATTTCCTCAGTAGTCTTGGGACATATACTTTTGTTCAGAACAATATATATACTTTCACTACAAGTGTCTGTTCAATATTACAATTTGACATATTGAAATGTTGTAGCATCTTAATAATATAAGCCTCTTGAAACAAATCCAAAAATCTTTTTGATCGATCTCTTATGATCTTTACTCTTAATATGTAGTCAACTTCTCCAATATCTTTTATGTCAAATTGTGATAAAAGTCATGATTTGACTTTTATCACAAACTTTGTATCACTTCTAGCTAGTAGCATATCATTAATATATAATGATAATATTACAAACTTTCCTTTGTCTCTTTTTTAAATAGATACAATGATCTTCATTGATCATTTCAAATCTATAAGATAAAATGATTTCATTAAATCTTATGTTCCATTGTCTTGATACTTGCTTTAAACCATAAATAGATTTTTTAAGTCTATACACTTTTCTTCTTGGTCTTCAACAATATAACTTTTTGGCTGTGTCATATAGATTTTCTTATCAAGATCACTATTTAGGAAAGTTGTCTTTACATCTATCTGGTATACTTCTAAATCAAAATATGCTTCTATAGCTAAAATAACATGAATTGACACAAATTTTATGACAAAAGAAAATATGTCTTCAAAATCAATACTCTCTTGTTGGGTATATCCCTTTGCAACAAAACGAGCTTTATATCGATCAATCGATCCATCTACATTTCTCTTAATTTTGAGAATCCACTTATTTCCAATAGCCTTTTGGCTTGGAGGAAGATCGACTAACTCCCTAATTTGTTTTTTTTCATTAACTCTATTTTTTCATCCATTGCAACTTTCTATTTTTTTTCTAATTAAGCATCTCATTGCTTATTCAATAGTTTGAGGCTCTTTATCTCCACTGGAAGAATTATTAAGGTCTCATTCTCAATGTTAAACCTTTTTCAAAAATTGGACTATTGAGATATCAACTCATTAATTTTCAAATCATTCCCACTAGGTTGACAAGACTCAGGCATTTCTTGTGATACCTTGTTCATTGATAAAGTATCATTCTCCTCCTCTTCTATTACAAATAGAGGAATAGTTTTTATCAACGTCAACTCTCACTAGGAACTCAGTTTCGAGAAAAGTTGTATTTCTCAATTCTATTTCGGAGATGGTTCCATCTTACTGCTCGCCAATGAAAACATAACCCTTAGAGGTATCAGAATACCTTACAAAGATATACTTTTTATCCCCATGTCCTAATTTTTCATATTTATGAGTCTTATCATGAACATAGACAGCTGACCTCCAAACTCTTAAATGACTCAAATCAAGTTTTTTGTTTGTCCAATGTTCATATGGGGTAGATGGAACAGATTTAGAAGTCACTCGGTTAAGTATATAGGTTGCTGCTGATAATGTATCTCTCCAATAGGAATTTGGTAAATTAACTTGTGTCATCATAGACCCAACCATATCTACATGAGTTTGATTTCTTCTTTCAACAACCTCATTTTGCTGTGGAGTTCTTAGGATTGTTAATTGTCTAATAATTCCTTTATTACATATTGTCTTGAAATAATCAGACAAATATTCACCCCCATAGTTAGTGCGTAAGGTTTTAACCTTTTGATTCAATTGATTCTCAACTTCATTCAAGTAACGTCTAAACCAATCTAATGCTTCAGATTTATGAGAAATTAGATACACATGACCAAAATGTGTGAAGTCAACAATAAATGTAATGAAATAGAAAACTCCATGTCTAGCCTTCATATTCATTGAACCACAAATATCTGAATTAATTAATTGTAATAGTGATGCAACACTAATAGTCTTACCAAATGATTTCTTAGTTGCTTTTCCAATAAGACAATACTTACACACAGACAAGTTAATTTTGCATGAGTACCTAACAGGTCCTCTTTAGCTAATCTATTCATCTGTTATTGTCCGATATATCCTAATCTAGCATGTCAAACTTGAATATTAATATTCGCATAACTAGTAAGAGCAATATTTAAAAAATAACCATCGATTATATAATTAGTATTTAGTTCTACATCAAGAACCATAAAATCATTTGTAAGAAATTTATATCCAATTAACAAAGAGTTAATAAAAAGTTCTACACACCTATTGTGACGTTCAAACAATAGCTCAATTCAAGAAGACAGGTAATAGAAACTAAATTCCATTGAATTTCAAGAACATAAAGGACATCATGTAGAAACTGTTGGGGTTGCAAGGTTGCAAACAAAGTCCCACATTGAAAACACATGGAAAAAGATCATAGGCTTATAAGGGAAAAATCTCTCCATTGGTATGAGGCCTTTTGGGTAGAGCCCAAGAGCAAAACCATGAGGGCCTAGGCCCAAAGTGGA
>JBBUKS010000104.1:4180287-4192801 GCA_038050645.1 Hedychium gardnerianum | reverse complement strand
TTTTCTTTTCTGTTTTAGCTATCTCTTCTTTTTTAGCTTTTATTTTTCCGCTGCATATTCTGAGTTTTCGAAAAGATCTTTTTTTGTTTAAAAAGGCTCAAGTTTTTTAAACACGTGATTCACCCCCCCCTCTCACGTGCTTTCGATCCAACAAATACTTCTCGCTTTGACGATAGTATTAGTTTAACTAAGTAGCAAGTGCGAAGAAGAATCCAAGAAAAATTGTTGAAACTGAGCTAAATTCAGTTATCAATCGATTGATACAGTGCTTAATCGATTGACACACTTTATGTGCTAATTCCAAGTCATGTTAATCGATTGCCCACTAATGGTAATCGATTAAGAAGGCTTCTGTTTGCGAGTTCATCCACTCCAATCTATTGGTGAACACCAATCGATCAGCCGATCAATTCGAAACCATTCTGTGGACAACTCAAATAATTGTAATCAATTGGCTCAATCGATTGGTGAACATCAATCGATCAGCCGATTGATTCCGGAACCTTCTGTATTCGACTTCAAATTTATAATCGATTGTCTCAATCGATTGGGAACACCAATCGATCAGCTGATCGATTCCGGAACCTTCTGTATTCGACTTCAAATTCAGTAATCGATTGGCTGAATCGATTGGGAACACCAATCGATCAGCCGATCGATTGTGGAATCTTCTGTATCCGACCTCAAATTTAGTAATTGATTGAATCAATCGATTTGGAACGCCAATCGATCAACCGATCGATTCCGGAACCTTTTGTATTTGAACTCAAATTCAGTAATCGATTGGATTAATCGATTTAGAACACCAATCCATCAGCCAATCGATTTGGGAGGTTTCTGTGCCAAAAATCGTGATTACCAATCGATTGGTGAAGATCACCAATCAATTGGTATCAGAAAAACCTGATTTCTAAACACAATTTTCTAGCTTGAAAAATCCTAAAATTCTACTGTAATTTGCGTTCTTCACGGATAATGTGAAAAACTCAAAATCTATATCCTAGGATTTTCCAATGCTACATTCGACGGATATACATTCGACGGATATACATTGATACGCCTTAAAAATTAATGACAAGCCAATCCTAAGCTATGATATCAATTGTAAGCATTTGTTGTTTACGTGGAACTTAATCTATATACATCAATAATGACAAGATCTATCTATCATCAATCTTTAAGGCTAAGACTAAAATTTGAATTCGATACGATGACAAATAAAATGCTGACCTGAGTCCATAGCTAATGTCATTGTATATCTTATTTATCGTCAGAGTTCCTGCAAGCGCGGAATGACCTTCTACAAAAGTGAGCGACAATCCAAAGTCCTTCTCAATGGGGAAGAAGAGGAGAAGATGTAGAAACTTTCTCTTTCTTGATTTTTCAAGATGTCCAAAATCAATCAAGCTTCTTTTCTTATGTCTTGGGTTCATCCTACAATGATCATCCACATAAAAAAAATATCCATTATTAACTATTTATTAATATTAATAAATCGGACTATTAAATTTATATATTTAATTCATATTCATTAATTATTATTTTTTTCCATGTGAGAAAAAAATTCTTTCCGGCCGATAAATCTTAATTATCAATATGGATATAAATAATCTCTCCCTCTCAGCATATCAGTGTTATCATTGTAGAATAATGTGGTATTTCCATTGCATTAATTAAACAATTTTGATCTCCCCATCCCTATGTAGACACCAATTGGCATCTTCTCGCCACAGCGAATGAACCAAGTGATGCGGTCAAAATTTCCTAATGCAGCGCCACGGTTTACTTCTGCCCCACCACGTGTCATGCATTCCACACGCGTCATCCCTCGACCCTCGCCCCTCTTCTTCTTCTTCTTCTTCATCGACGCCACTATCGATCGATCGATCCTGTACTCGTGTGTATTAATTAACTCGAAGCAGGAGCTTAGACTATTTATGTCCTCGTAAGAAGAAGCAAAGCAAGCGATAATGAGCATCGGGAAGATGGAGACGCGTACGGTGTTGGACGAGATCAGGGACTTGAACGGTAGGTGGCTCTTCGACCTTGGCCACCCCTTCCTCAACCGCATAGCGGAGAGCTTCGTTAAGGCCGCAGGGGTACTACTCTTACCATCTCCCTTCTCCTTCTCCTTCTTCTCTATTCTCTAACGCTTTTTACACTTGATCCTCAGATTGGTGCGATGCAGGCGTTCACTCGCGAAGCCTACACAGCCGGAGCTGAAGGTACGTTACGTTGGTGTCTTCTATATATATATATATATATATATATATATATATGAATCTGTTGAGCTGGTTTGATATATATACTGATTTAAGCATATATAATATGGTCTTCGAGGTGCTGGCTCCCATCCAGGTTTTACTGACATTGCCGATAAGAGCAGGATCTCAGGTCTTAAAGGTAGTGTCGTCGAATGGTGTAATTAATGTGAAGAAACGGAAACTGACCATGAATGATGCTAATCGATCGAGTTGTTGTTTTTTCAGGGGAGAATTGCAAGAAGTCACTCGAAGCAATGGTGATCGCAATTAAACCACTCGATCGTTTTTCTTTGATTATATATATATATATATATATCTTGTTTTATAATGTTTAATGTATATATATTTCAGGTAAAAACTACCGGAAGAGAGTCACTTCAATGGGGTATCAACTACCGATCGATCGATCGTCGTAGCTCTGGGTCGATGATTTTAACGCGGTCGCTAACTTCTTGTTTTGCTGTAATTTGCGTGCAGGGATGGCTGCTGGTGTGTATTCTGGTTTGACCTACGGTTTTCGAGAAGCCAGAGGTACTCATGATTGGGTACGTCGACCCACCCTGTTTCATCGATCTCTCTTTAATTTGTAGTATATTCTGTCTGTCTTCTGCTTTTTCTGTTTAATTATGGATGTCGACTTTTAATACATGCATGGATTGCGTTAATTATTATGCAATGCAGAAGAACAGCGCGGTGGCCGGTGCAATCGCCGGAGCTGCAGTAGCGCTGACGTCTGATCAGGCATCTCGTGAGCGAATCGTGCAGTGCGCCATCACTGGAGCTGCGCTCTCCACCGCAGCCAAACTCCTCGCAGGCGTGCTGTAAACTGAACAACTCCTCTTAAGTCTTATGGTCTTATGGATTAAGAATAATGTGGATGAGCAAAACTCTTGCTTTTCCATCCTGTTCTGCTTTTCCTCTTGTTAATTTAGCTCCTCTAATTACTATGTTGTACTTGATCAAGGCTCACACTATATCTATAATGACGCCACTTGATCATGAACATCCAGTTGGAAGGCTCTTCCAATTGTTGGTTTTTTGTTGTTGCACTCCATAATCGCACATATATCATTGTAACAATAAAGGTGGTTACGCTCCATAATCGCACATCCTGCATGTTCCATGGTTTGATCGATGTGTCCCAGAAACATAACCATTTTGCAAATTTCCATGTTACAGAATATATATTGTAACATAAGATGGATCACAGCTAATTAAAATTGTAATATATGATTATCTTAAATATACAATTTGTAGATTTATAGTTAAAATTATATAAATATATTGTATCTTGTACTTCGGGGTGAACTTTAATTAATATGTTAACTAAGTATTAGAAGACAAATTAGTATTTTTATGATGCAACTTTCTCCGTCTATAAACTTACGGCGATTAATAAAATTTTAACAAAATTTATTACTCTTTTTTTTTTTTTTAACAAAATTTTGTTGTTGCCACAACAAAATTTATTACTCGAAACATATTTGTCTGGTAAATCTTGTAAAGTGTGTGTACGAAAGAAAGATAGAATCAGAATAAATCATGAAATTGTTATTTTATTTTATTGTTGTTGCGCTTTGGAAAAAGCTACGGCCCGAGCCCGAAGAGGGTTGTGATCGTCGTCGCCCACTCTTTCTGGATTTCTTGTTTTCCCCCTCAAAAAGCTGCCGTACCTTTCCATTATGTTCCTTGACAAAGTCTACCACCGCTTCTCCCCGCATCTCTTTCCCATTCCCTTTCTCTACCCTCCTCTCCTTTTCCATTCTCGCTCCCTTGGCGCCGGCCTCCCCTCCTCTCTTCCTCCTCTTCGTGCCCTTAGCACGACCTTCAGATTCCGCCGTATGAAGCACATGAGCTCCCATGTAGCGTTCTCTGCCTCCTCCCGGATTTCCTGCGTTGCACGCTTCGCCCCGGTCGCTGAGAGTTGCACTGGGGACGCCAACGGATCGCCGCCTGCTTCGTCTTCTTCTTTCGCTGCGCTGCCGCCTCAACAGGATGAACGTTAGCAAAAAGTAGTCTTTTTTTTTTTTTGGCTTTCAGATCTCAAGGTCGCAGAAGTTGCTTGGAGGTTCAATCGAGTTGGTTGAATTCAGTTCTAGGATAATATAGGATGAGAGTGGAGTACATTTGTGATGTATGATGAAACTTGGAGATTTGAGATGGTTAAATGGGATTGAAAATATATTATGACCCAAAGTGAGGTTAGAGATTAACCGAGAAGTTTATCGCCTTTCGCACAGTTCTAAATAATCCTAAATGATTGGAGTCTATCTCCTTTTACAAGCCTTCGAAGGGGTGTGCTCGTTTAATGGCCCCTTACCACGCGTTGCTTAGCCATTAGAGGATTTATTTGCTTTCTATTACATTAGCTCTTTTCCACTTGACACAGCACTTGCGGATTGGCTCTGCTATGATTCCTTGTCTCAGCTTTTGTCCGCACGTTCTTGTGTTCTCCATCTAATTGCCGGTTGTACTAATGAGTATTTTACCCACTTTAGAATAATTGATATGCCATTTTCTTGCTTTTTGTGCAATGGAAGCTGTAGTATATCAATTTTTATTTTTATTTTCCATTTTACTGCTTTTCTGGGTTAATGTCTTCAAAGAGTTATTGCTATCAAGATAAACTGCTCTGGGTTAGAAGTTGGCATTTGTTTATTGTATCTTAGTGCATATTGAGTGACGTGCACATTTTGGTAATCGTTGCATTAGCATCTTAGTATGCTAATCTCCTCTGAAATGGATAGAATATAATCAAGATCAGCTTAAGCAGTCAAGTACTGTTTCTGTGGTTGGGTCATTATAAAAAGCTAAGATTTGAGCTGTTTGGATCACTATAAAAGACGATATAATCCATACTTTTTCAATGATTTTCTACCCTTTAATTTCTAAATTTTGTTTCATTTGAGAATATTCTAGCCTTGCAGCCAATCCAATTTATTGATGAATTGGTTTGTTATACTTATAGATATTCTTTTGTTACTTTTTATTTCATGTTGTGCAGAAAGTTCATCACTTGGAGGGTATAGGCTTCCTTCAAAGGAAATTCGAGATATTGTTGATGCCCCACCACTTCCTATGCTGTCATTTTCACCACAAAGGGACAAGATACTATTTCTAAAACGGAGATCTCTGACACCATTGGCAGAGCTTGCCCGTCCTGAGGAAAAACTTGCTGGTATACGAATTGATGGTGACTATAATGCCCGGAGTCGAATGTGAGTAATCCCTATGTCTATCTTACCTTTATTTTGCTCTCAAGCCTATTGCAGAATAAAAGAATGCTAATTTATGTTGTTTGATAAGTTATCATCTGACACGTCACCTAGGTCCTTCTATACTGGGATAGGGATCCATTTCTTGACTGATGATGGCAAGCTTGGACCTGAAAAAGAGGTACATGGCTTTCCTGATGGGGCTAAGATTAATTTTGTTAGCTGGTAAGTCCTCCAGAGGCTCTTTGTGTTCTAGGCAAATTAACTATCTGTTTTTATGATGAATGTAGTGAAAAATTGTTATTTCTTTTTTCTTTGTTTTTGGAATGAAGCATGAGTTATTATTTTTCCTAGTTAATTTTGATTTATATTAGTTCTCAATAGGCAAGAAAGAATTTTATGCTACAATTGGTTCTACTGTGCACCTTCTAATATATTCATTTTTACCCAACTTATGTTAGGTCACGGGATGGTCAGCATTTGTCCTTCTGCATTCAAGTTGATGAGGTAAAATTGCTGATATTTTTAGCCTTCAGCAATGAAATTCATTATTTCACATCCTTCTGTTGTTTCTTGGTATTCCAACTAGGAGGACAACAATAGTAGCAAGCTTAGAGTTTGGATTGCAGATGTAGAATCTGGAAAGGCTAGACCACTATTTGCATCACCTGATATCTTCTTAAATGCGGTTTTTGATAAGTAAAGGCTAGTCATGATTTTATTCATTTATATTTTTTCATCATTTATTGTTCTTATACACTATTGTTGTTGTTTCTATGTAGCTTTGTCTGGGTGAATGATTCTACATTATTGGTCTGTACTATCCCTGTATCTCGTGAAGGCCCTCCAAAAAAGCCATTGGTTCCCTTAGGTCCAAAAATTCAATCAAATGAGCAGAAAAATGTTGTTCAAGTCAGGACCTTCCAGGATCTACTCAAGGATGAATATGATGAAGATTTATTCGATTACTATTCTACCTCACAACTAGTTCTTGCCTCCTTGGATGGGACAATGAAATCTATTGGACCTCCTGCTGTATATACATCCGTTGATCCTTCACCTGATGAGAAGTATATATTGGTTACTTCTATCCATCGACCATATTCCTATATTGTACCGTGTGGAAGATTTCCAAAGAAAGTTGAGCTATGGACCACAGATGGCAAGTTCATTAGAGAGATATGCAATTTACCTTTGGCTGAAGACATTCCTATTGCATTTAACAGTGTACGTAAAGGAAAACGTTCAATCAATTGGAGACCAGACAAACCTTCCACTCTATATTGGTAATTGAATCTTATACTTCATGTTCTTTATTTTGGAATACATAATTTAATAAGCAAATGAGTATTTGGTATAGGTTCTGTAGGATGAGTTAAAAAGCGTCAATAGACATGGGAAGAAGATTCACCTGGAGATTTTTTTATTCCTAGACAAAGGAAAAAAAGGTGGAGTAAAATTTGGATTAAGAAGGCTATTTTAGGAAGTTGGTCCATTGCATAGCACATATGCAGTATGCAATGACATGCATTCAGTATTAAAAATATTTAAATATTATTGATATTAAAAATGATAAACATATATATCCAATAAGGTACAATAATCAATCATAACAACGTATTGCAATGCACATTGCAAGAATACAGTCTTCAATGGTCATGCTAAGTAAATTTTGAGGTATGTTGTTTAGGGTCTCAATATCTCACAATGCCTTGATTTATCATTTATCAGGGTGGAGACCCAAGATGGAGGAGATGCAAAGACAGAAGCTTCTCCTAGAGACATTGTCTATACAGATTCTGCTGAACCTATTAACGGTGAACAACTAGAGGTCTTACATAAACTTGATCTTCGTTATGGGTATGCAATATTTGTGTGAATAAATAAGTCAATTTCTTTGTTATTGGAAATGTTCACTGTATAAATATTTGGTTGCTCTCTTCTATCTTTTAAATTTTATACCTGTGTGGGAGAATGCAAAAAATGTTTACTTGCTGTCACTTGTCTTTCTTAAATGTTTATAGCAATCCCAATTTTGCGGTAATTTTGATGGCTAATAGGTAGAGGGAGACCAAGGAAACACTAGCCAATGTAATAATATAATTAATTTGATTAAATTTAAATATTATTAGTAATACAACCTTGCATGATGCTGCATAGTGCACAATGGAGGGATAAGATTCATATATCTAACCCAAAATATAGTTGATACAAACACACTTGATGGGGATGAAGATGATTTTGGTTGCTAAGTTAGCAGGGTCTATGCAAATGAGCAATATTATCAACTGCGATGATGGTATTATCAACCCGCGATGACGGTTGTAGCAAGGCAGCAATGATTTTTGCGCTGCTTGTATTTGAAACTTCAGTCATGATGCTTACATGGTAGATAGAGGCAGTGTTATGGTGGTACAATGAATGGGACCACTTAACTGCATTGATAAGAAGAATATCTTGGGTTTGTGGTAGTGGTGCTGTAGGTAGGACCATGGTGGTAACATAGTGGTTTGCTAAAGATACAGAGGCAATAGTCTACGGCCTAGGTGGAAATACTGCAATTCTGATGTTGGTAGTGATTATGCATGCATTAAAGTCATGATCAGGGTTCAAAAATGGTGCTTATTGGTAACAAATTAGGATGGTTGTGAAATTGGAGGTAGTGGCATGTAAATGATGGTAATGAAGAGAGTAGTTGTGCTTGCAGTGGCAAGCATACATACCAAGGCAGAAGTATAGCGTCACTGATCAGTACTTTTTCTGTTGGTTGTGTGGACCAAAGACATTTGAATATGATGTCAGTCATAAAATCTAATGAATATTTTTGAAACTCCTTCCTGTTTCCTTAAAATTAGGAAAGTATACATTCATTTCTCATGATCATGATATATGGTTTTTTATGCTCTTCAATACATTTCTCGGAAGCCAAATTTTCACATGGGTAAGTAGATTTCTATATTCTAATTAGTTGTGTTTATGGATGTGTCTTTTTTTTATGATAACAAGCTTTAAAAGCAATGTGTTAAGATCCTAGGACATGTATGCTTGTTATCTAGCCGATGCTATTAGTTTCTGTCCCTGTTTCTTTTTTACTTTTAACTTTTCATGTTAGTAAGGTACCTTCTGTGATAAGTTCTGAGCCCATGCCATCTTTCCTGTAATTTACAGGATAAATGAAGGTCCTATTGACTATGTTTCTTTATTATACTTTCATCTAAAACAGTTTATCTAGCATGACAAGATTGTATATGATTACTTTCATGCTATGGTATTTCATGACGTTATTTAGTCCATGACCCTTTTTCTACAGAGGTATCTCCTGGTGTGATGATTCCTTTGCTTTGGTGTATGAATCATGGTATAAGACTCGTAGAACAAGAACATGGGTCATTTCTCCAGACATTAAGAATGTTGAGCCGCTAATTTTATTTGATAGATCTTCAGAAGATGTATATTCTGATCCTGGTTCGCCAATGATGAGGAGAACTCAAGCTGGTACTTATGTCATTGCAAAAATAAAGAAGCACGATCATGAAGGAACATACATTTTGCTCAATGGAAGAGGTGCAACACCAGAAGGAAATGTTCCATTTCTTGATTTATTTGATGTGTGAGTTTCTATAAAACAATGCCTTATTTTTTCCTATTTAAATAGGCTTTTTAGTCTACTAACATCAAATGGAAACCTACGTTTACTAACAGAAATGCAGGAGTTAAAGAGAGGATTTGGGAAAGTGACAAGGAAAAATGTTATGAAACTGTTGTTGCACTAATGTCAGATTATACTGATGTTGAATTGTTCCTTGATCAATTAAAAATTCTTACATCAAAAGAGTCGAAGACAGAAAATACTCTATTTTCTACAAACTTGGCCAGATAAAAAGTCCTTCAAAATCACATAGTTTCCCCATCCTTATCCTCAATTAGCATCCCTACTGAAAGAGATGATCAGATACCAAAGGAAGGATGGTGTCCAACTTACTGCAACCCTTTACTTACCTCCTAGTTATAGTCCATCTAAAGATGGACCTCTATCATGCCTTTTCTGGTCTTATCATGGAGAGTTTAAAAGCAAAGATGCTGACGGACAAATTCGTGGCTCTCCTAATGAGTTCGCAGAATAGGCCTTACATCACCACTTTTTTGGTTGACTAGAGGTTTTGCGAGAGATGTGATGGAGCATGGAAGCATGGTCTATGTTTTATTGCCTTACAAAGACAACGACATAGATTCTAATTTACCAGCAGAAGTGCAACAGTTGCTTAGGGGTTTTGTCGATTTGATACCAGAGGATCTTCTGGACTACCACTTGATATTATTCTAAACTCAAGGACGAGTTTTTTTCAACCTGGGTAACTAATACAGGAGGATCCGAATATTTTTTTATTATTTTTAGTAGTTTTGAATTTTTTGGTGTTTAGGTATTTTTGATATTTAGAGTATTTTTGATAATTTTTGTCTTTTATATTTTTGGATTTGAATCCGTTTAGGATTTTTAAGATTTTTAGTCCTTTGTAAGGATTTCTTTCCTTTTTTGTGTCTTAAGGTTTAGAGTCTACATCAATTATTTGGATTGATGTAAGATAAATTTTTGGATTAATAATATTTTTGTTAATGTCATTTATTTTTTTATTTCCGGGTATTCTTCCGAATCAATAGGTTTTAAAATATTGTTTCCGGTGTTCGCAATCGAACCAACGGATTCAATACAACCCGTAGGATAATTATTATCCCGCCCGGCGTCACAAGTTAATACCTCAATTATCACCATCTATCAAATTATCTACAAAGGTTACCTCAATACCTATGGAATAAACATATTTGCTACAATATTTTGCTTAATTTGAAGACGTTTCTTAATATGAACTTGATGATAATAATCCTCTAAAATGACTCTGAAACCTAAAGGCAGAGAAGTTCTATACTTTTTTTCTCTATGTTACATATGCTCTTAGTCTCATTTTGCAAGTAGGTTGTTAGTGACTTGGTTAATTATGCAAATGTCATTGACGCAAAATGAATCTAACCGCAATCTTCAGTATTCTCCCCTTTTTGATAGACTATGATCTGGCTATGTAGTTTGTGTATTTCCTTGGTGCAAGTTTTTAAAAGTTATTATCAATTCTTTGTCAGCTGTTCTAATCATCTTGCATAACTTTCTATGCCATATTTGACAAGAATGCTTAGAGTTAACTCTCTTTGAATTTGCAATAAGTGTTTTGCAAGGGTTATATTTTTGATGACTAATTTCATTAGAATAGTTGCAACTTAAAAAAGCAACCATTCTTGAAATCAGATTTGATGAGCCAATATAAGTTATTTTCTTCCCTAAAAGCATGCCATATCAATTCTTTCTAACGACGATAGAAAATCAAGCTTTTAGTACATCTAAGAAGGTTAAATCAAATATTTAGCTGTAAAAGTTAAGAAAAAATTATGAGAGACGACAATTCGTTTGGCGAGCAATCCATGAATAAATTTGGGTGTAGATCCAATCTGTCCCGATGGACATGAATTGCCCCTGATGGAAGTTCTAGCTTTCAAGAAGGTTGTCTTGCAAATGATGCATGACAATTTGATTACAGGGTTGTTCTTGCTGAGATGTCCTAGGTGAATGATTTGATTTCTTAGGCTGGATTACTTTATCCTTGCCTTTGTGATGGAAGTGTGGCACAATTAAAAAAATTTATAATAATAATTAAACTCAAGTGATTCTTAAGACCACCATTATATGATCTTGATACCAGTGGTAATAAAAACACTGCTATAAAACATTATAATTCTTATATATAATTTTTCACCATTGCTCCATAGTCCATGTACCAATGGTTGTACATAAATGCCGGTATAGAATTAGGTTGAGTTAGCTGGTCGAGCTACTTGTCCAAGATGGATAGTTATGAGATTTTCTAAAATAGGGCCAAGTGCACTAAGGTGGAGAAGGTTTTGGTGAGTTACATCAAAGTAGGGTTTGAGGTGTTCAACATAAGACAAAGCTTGTAAGTTTTCTATTCCGTAGGGCTTTTGTAGATCTTCGATTGTAGTAAAAAATTAGTCACCCTTCTAACACCTTAACATAAGTGTCTGGCTAATAGAAATTTAACACATGGTGAAATATTTGTAGTCATTGAATAGCAATGTCAGACAGCCTACTCATCGAATCATGTATCACAGTCATTGTAACAAATGAACATGATAATTTATTGTCTACGGACGTTCCAACATTCTATCTAAATGAAAGTCACTTGATGTGTTAGTCCTCTTGGCATATAGTGTGACAAAATCATCATACAAACAAAATTAAGATCCTTGGATTTGGTTCTGAACTGAATAACAATGACTAAGACATGGATTACAAACCTTTATAAAATTTCTAGCTGTTTTCATCACATCAACCCATGCTCATGTCCATTATTACTATCTTAAGATGGCCATATGAATCTTGTACTCCCATTGAACTCTATGCAAAGATGTATCACTAGTAATATTCATATCAATTAAATCGTTTTTCCTTTAGCCTTCTATAATATGGCTGGGTTTGACCTTGCGTTTACATTTGAAATTTGCATTTAGAAAATGCATTCCTTGCCAAAATGCACTGTGCGGATGTGCTTCAGTGTTTGGTAACCTACATTTTGAAATTGCTTTGCAAGGCAATTTGGTGCCCCACAGTACTAGGTGAAAGCATCCTAAGGACTTATCACTGTATTGTAAGCACTGATAGAACAAAAACATATTCAAATATAGCTATGTTACTCTAATAAAATTGTATGTGTTACATTGTATTTTTTTTTTAATATTCAATATAGTATATAATATATTATAATAAAAGCTGTGTTATTAAACTATTATTATTATTGTTTTATTTATAAAGTTCCAAGTTAACATAGAATATGCTTAAACAATAAAAAAAAATATAAACAACATAGTGGCTAATGTTTATGACTTATAAATAAACTATAAATGGTGCTTAATATATGAAACAAATCAAAAACTATAAGAGCTACTTATACAAATGGTCCATAACCTATCTTC
>JBBUKS010000104.1:4169508-4180187 GCA_038050645.1 Hedychium gardnerianum | reverse complement strand
AGCATATTGGATTAACCATTAACCCAATACCATAATCATTAACCCAATAAGCCTAATCATCTCATAATTGGCTCTTATGGCTAATACTAACATCTCCAATGATAAATTAGGCATATGGAGTTCGAGACTCAACTACGGCGTATTATTAAAAATTTTCTCCATAATGAGTAGCAAATCCGAGAACACTAGCTATCAGAATAGACCTCCACGTGCACTTTCCCGATTTACTCTGGTGTCCGGTAAAAAACTTTCGTGGGGCTGGACTGGTCACCCTAGGATTAGTTGAGCCGAAATCTTGGATACCTGGTGCCAACTAAATAAAATAAAATAATAGAGCTATATTAGCCCCCATGAGTTGACACCTGCATGAGTGGTTACTCTAATAGGTCTTGGACTTAATTCTCAACAGGTGTAAAATATCTCATTGGGTGTCTGACCTCCCCTATGCAAAGGGCAATTGCACTACGACAAATGCCCCCCCTGATTTACTCCCTTCTAGAGAGTGTGGGGCCGCAATGGAGGGGCGGCTAGGGTGACGACTTCACCTTTTTGCTCCAATAATAGAGCTATATTTGCTTTCGGGGCTATGGTGAGATGGTAAGAGGTGGGACGAGCTCCCTAAGCAATAAAGATTCAAATCTCACCCATGACATATTACACTTGGGGAGTTTGAAAAACTTGTAACATTGGATTGCCCGCCATGACTCATCTATACTTCTCGAATTACTCTGGTGGTCGATGAAAAACTTCTGTAGGACTAGACAAGGCACCTCCAAAATTGATTGGATCGTAAGAGATGGATACCCGGATTATCAAAATAATAATAATAATAAACAATAGAGTTATATTTGATAGATATCACGATTTTAATGGGTACATGTTTCAATTTTTCATCGAGAGAAATTACCTTTTACCAAGAGAAAGAGCAACCCCTAATTTTTTTTTGATAATCCAGGTATTCAACTTTTACGATCCGACTAATCTGGAGGTGATTGGTCTAGTCTCACGAAAGTTTCTCACCTACTATCAGGGTAAATCGGGAAGCGCAGATGGCTCATGACGGACAACCCAATGTCACAAGTAATTCAAACTCCTTAGGTGTAATGTGTGATGGGTGAGATTCGAACCTCGTTGCCTAAGGAGTCCATCCCACCGCTTACTATCGCACCATAGCCCCAGGGGCAAAGAACAATGCCTAATTTTTTATATATATTTTATTTTTATATCAGATATCTAGATCTTACACTCCGACTAATCCTGGGGTAGACGATTTGACTCTACATTCGGCCCACCAAGTAAATTTAGAAAGCATAGTGACTCTTGACATGACGCCCCAGCTTCATCAGTAATTCAATCGTCGTAGGTATGTCCTACATGAGAATTGAATCCTGATTTCTTGAGAAATGCACCATACCTCTTACCACCACACCAAGCTCCGAGGCAAAGAACAACCCTTAAGTTTTTTTTGATGAAAGGTAAATATATATCATCAAATAAATGCACGTACATACAAAAAATCAAAAATTCTTATACATGTCATGTCCGACGAAGTGTCAGATCTGTGAGAAAATATGAGGTATGATGTACAAGTGTTCGCATAAGTACCATCACTCTCATGCATATAAACAGATCTCTCCAATGTATTCCGGTCGATAATGTATCTTCCGCTCAAACCACGGGAGATCAAACATCGACCAATCTTTAAGTCTCCATCATCCATTATAGGCGGCTCCATGCCATCTATTGTCCGTGTCATCAGCATCCAACAATCTCACTGTCATACCCTCCATCCAAAAGCAACGTCATGTCACATGTCATGACTCCGTGTCGTATGCCACGCCATCATGCTGCGCCATCTAGCGTCACTATCCATCCTCCTCTCATGGATCGGCTCATATGATGTGAGTGTCGTATCCTCAACTTGATCCATCATCATCATCACCATCCCCCGTACACTTTTAGCAAGTGACTAGCTATCAATAAATTTGTAATGTGTTTACTGCAAATCGTTTGCTGTAGACTAGATAGATTATTTTAGTGGATTTATTCACCCTCACAGACTTTTTAGCAAAACCTTAGCTATAAATGAATTTGGGATATTTTTACCACGAGTCATTTGTTAGACTAGATAAATTATTAAAGGTGGATCTATTCACCTATATCCTCACCCTCTCATCAAGATGTATATGCTCTCAGAGATGTGTTCTCATGTAATTCCTCTCATCCTTCACTCATACAAAGTCACTTCTCTCACCCACCCACTCAAGATGAGCAACCCCTAATTGCACCTACTATAGGATGCTCTTTAATAAAAGATAATTCTCTAGGAATTAAATGCTTTAAGAAAATCACATATGGGACTTGGCTGAGTCCTCTCTCTACATAATAAAAATAAAAATAGATTGATCCATTGGCTATGATGAGGATTCTCGTCGAAAAAGGATAGAATCAAGAATGCTAATTGAACTTTGTAGAAACTCTTATATCCTTCATGCCATTGCCTCTATCCATCAATGGGATTTTCATCAACTAGATGTGAAAAAACAGATTTTTCAATGGTGATTCTTAAATTGAGATGGTTATTACAAGAGTTAATTTAATAAGTATTTAAGAAATATTTTTTTTTCTCAATATAGTATTTTCAAGTGATGGTTGTTACAATTCTAATAAGCATTGAACATAATAAAATGAGCAAATCTCTAAGACAAACCTCACTCTATAAAAAAATAATAATAAATAAAAAAATTAGTCGATAGCCTTGTATTCCTCTCATCATCATAAACCCTATATTAGGGTTGTAAAGAGCCAAATTGAGCCAAATTGAATTAAATTTTGTGATATTTAAATTTATTTGATAAGGAACTAAGCTTATCCAATCCAAGTTTAAAATGAATTAAGTCATTGAAATAATTGTTCAAGCTTGGTTAAATTTTTTTTTCCGAACTTGAGCTTGATTAATTAATTATAAGATATAATCAAGTTTTCAGTTCAAGTTTTTTTTATTATTTAATTTTTTACATAAGATTGTTTAATTGGTTATTAAGTTTGACAATACAAGTTTGTTTGTTTATTTTAAAATTTTCTTTTTTATATATATCATGTTGTTAGAAGTTTTATTGATGAATATAATTCACAAACTTTATTTGTTCTCGAACAGTTCACAATCTTTATTCACAAACATCAACTAGCTGAATACACATATATTAAACTTGTTCATTTAATTTAACGAGTTGTTCAAGAGAGAGATGAATCTTAAGCAGGGTTGTCCTGCCCTGGATTTTTTTTATTATCCTCTCCCATATCTAAAATCTAATCCACCTCTTTAATAATTTATTATCAAGTCCTCAAGCCTCACTCTAATTCCTAGACCCATCTCTAATTCAAAGGTATTTATTTATTTAATTATATATATTAAATGAATATAAATAAAAGCATAGAAAATGAAGGAAGACATTTCATCTTATACTTTAATTTTTCGCATCTTATACTTTACATGGCTGGATCAATGGAGTTTCATTTCATTAAATTAGGGGGAAAAATAGAGCTGATTTTGATTTGGTCGGGAAAATGATTGAGCCAATTATTCCAAATTCAGCGAGACAGAGTTTGTACTTAAAATAATATCCAAATATTATTATTATTATTATTATTATTTATTTAAACACGAAACAATGTTCATACATACCCCACGCTTCACACCAACTTACACTTGCCGTAATCCCACGTCGAACGATCGATTATCATCGTTGAGCAACCGAAACCGGGCAGACAATTTCTTCCTTCTCCCAATCCCCAAACACACACTCTCTCGCGTCTTTGATGCGATCAGCCGGCTAGTTTTTTGCCGCGCGGGCCTCTCTGCCGGATGAAGAGGCGGTACTGGTCGTAGGTCATGGGCTGGTAGAGAGCTGGCCGGGCGGGGGAGACCAGCTCCGGGATGGGCCCGATGGGGATGTCGCTCCGCGGGTTGTAGAAGAAGGCCATGGACAGGCGCTCGCTGGCGGCGTTCACCGTCACGCGGTGCTCCACGCTCTTGTACGTCGCGTTGCTCAGCACCTGGACGGTCAACGCGGCGTGCGTTGACGGCAAAATCGTTGGATTATTAAGAATGGAGCAGGATTAAGTTTTGTTGATCCATGGAATATACCTGAATCTGGTCGCCCACGTTGACGATGAAGGCGTCGGGGAGCGGCCGGACGGTGATCCAGGAGTTGTCCTTGCGGACCTGGAGCCCGGCGACGTGGTCGTCGACGAGGAGGATGGTGATTCCGCCGGGGTCGGAGTGGGCCGAGAGCCCGAGCGTGAGATCCGGCTGCGGACACTTGGGGTAGAAGTTCACTCTCATGCACACGCCTTCCTCGTCGAACGCCTCCGGCAGCCGCTCCGCCTCCACTCCCAGCCCCATCGACAATGCCCTCAGTATTCTCCGGCACAGCTTCGTCAATTCCTCGCCGTACTCGTCGTTCGTCTCTCTGTATTCATTAATCTTCGAATCGTAAATATATACAATTAATTAATTATATTGAATAAATTGGTAGATCGATAGATTGATATGCCTTAGAGTGGGAGGCAGAGCGGGCCACTTTTGGTGGCTTATCAAGCAGAGGGGGAGGAAGTGGAGGAAGTAGTAGTCGCCCCAGTCCAAAATGGCGCCCTTGTCGACCCCGAGGCGGCTGCCGTAACCCTCGTAAGTGTTGGGCGAGTTGGCGTAGCGCTGCTTCTCCTCCATGGGGAGGTGGAAGAAGCTGCGCCACACCTCGCGCGCACGGCGGAGCAGCCCGGGGCTCACCCCGTGGTTGACCGCCTGGAAGAACCCCGCCCCGCGGCACGCGTCCGCGATCGCCTTCACGGTGGCAGCGTCGCAGGAGGCGGCGTCCGCGCCGTCCTCGAGCAGCCCGAGGTCCACCACGGGGATGCCGGCCTCGGCGCCGGGGGGCCCGACGGAGGGGCGCTCCGACGGCGGCTTCACGTAGCGCGCGGGGATGGTCTCCGCGCCGCTCTCCGACAAGGACTGCACGCGCACGATCGGCTCCGGCCAGTCCGGCAGGCAATCCATCTCCGACACACCTCGAGCTAGGCCGTGCATGCGATCGTATGGTTATTTAAAGAGACCGTGGCGTTCGCCGTGGCTAGCTGCGAAAGGATCTAGCGGCCCATCAAGTAAAGCACGAGGCTGCAGCAATAAAAGAGCGTGGAAGACAAATAAGCAATTCAATTCATTACGATCAATCAGCAGCTTCGGGGTTGACAGCGATGCCGCAAAGCATAAAACGTGATAAAAATGCGAGAATGCACACCGAGGCAGCAGCGGCCAGTACGGGACAAGCGGCGCGCGATCAAATACAGAATATCGGATAGCGTAGAGCTAGGGTACGATCCTCAAAACTTATCCGGCTAGATCGTGTCGTGTGTGGACACGACTGTAGTGTCGTCGCCCACGGACGACTCTGCTACTGCTGCTGCTGCCGGTGTGAGCTTGAGCTTTGTCGTCTGGCTCTGGTGGAGTGGCATTACGGCGTTCAAGGGATGACGCTGATGGATAGGGACGGATCTGTCTCTGCTGGGACTGGTCTTTTTTTCTTTATATCTGAGCATTTAGTTGAGCGGATGGAGTTGTTCCTGGTCCACAAAGAGACTTTTATTTTAATCTACTATTTTTTTTTAAAAAAAGAAAAGTTATATTTGTAGATAAAATTACAATCTTCGTCGCAATCTTCTTCTTCTTCATCGATGCTGCGTCAAAGTTGTCTCTGGTTGTGCCCTCTGCTTTGCTGCCAAATCTCGTTGGATCCCTTTGTTTTTTTATTGTCGTTTTCAACGCCCCTGGAGGATTCCAGAGCAATTATTCTTTTGTACTCTCCTCTTGGAACACCGAGAGGGGTCAGCGCTCCGGACACCGTGATAAGAGATAGGACGTTCCCGATGTAATGAGGGTTCTATTTGTTCTAAGAGTATACTTCATGATATTCAAAGTACTTGTTGATGTTCGATTATTTATCGAGAATCATTTATTTTTTATAATTTATTTCGATGATCAATCAATCATTTTTAAATTAATTAATTTAACAAATTAAATATATGGATTTGAAAAAAAGAGGGGTCCTACTCGCGGACGAGCCTATTTTATTTATTTATTTTTCTTTTGATCATTAATAATTATTCATAATTTATTTTTTATTTTTATTAATTCTAAAATAAATAAATTGATGTAAAGATGAATATTTCATTTTTTATTATCATATTTTATTTATTTATTTAGATATATAAGCTTTCAATCCAATTAAATTTAAGATAAACGATTAGGCATCACAATCAACCATAAGATAAATTTAAAAGCACAAATAACTTCTCACCTAACTACTAACGTTTTAGATTTTTTATTTGAAGAAAAAATATTCTATAATATACTCTAGATTCAAATAATATTTCATTTATGTCACTATAAAAAAAAATTTACTAGGTTAAATAACGTTGGACATGAAGTGATTAGTTTGGTCCCATAAAATTTTTCTATCGGTCATCATCAAAGTAAATTAGAAAATACTAATGAAGGTTCATTTAAATAATCAACATTCTTAGGTCTATTTTTTACTAAATGATTTTTTTTATATAATATGTCATAATTTAGATTCGAATATTAAAAATTTTAATTATTTTTCAAAAAATTTAATCATTGCACGCTCCGAGGACTTTATTTATGTCACTATAAGACGCTATCAAAGTGATCAAATTAATAATTGATAAAAATTAAAAAGGATGTTTTCTTCTTTATTATTTTTCTCAAACGAATGTTTTTTTTTAAAATAAAATAAAATTGCATCTTAATATATTTTTTACCATAAAATATTTGTTATAGTATGCACAACCATAATTGTTATAAAATAAAATAAAATAAGTCTAAATTGATCAAAAAATTTATATACAAAATATTATTTTATTAATATATATATATATTTAAAATAATTTAAATTTAATTAAAATCATTTCAAAATTATTATAGCAACCTATGGTGTCCGTTTTCGCCCTCAAGCTCCTCTTCTCCCTTCGCCTTCGAGGCAAAAACTTCGATCATCCTTTGGTGTGCTTACAATGGCCTACGAGTCAAAGCACATTAATAGGTGGTCGATGTTGCCGGTGCATCCCTCCGATGATTAAGTTAGTGTTGGGATGAAAGACGAAGTTCACAAAAAAGTGAGAGAGAGAGAGCAAAGAGATTGTTGGTGGTGAAGAGTTGCCTCCGCATGCGATAAGGAAAACCATCCTACCTTCATTTACCTCCGTCGATCATTATATAGCCGATGGAAGGAAATCTCCACGTAGAATGCCACGTAGGATGCCACTTGTCCATGTGTCCACCATCTCTCCCTTTGAGAGGCGATTATTGAAGAAAAAAGGGGACAACCGTTGAACCGTACCCTTGACATGATCTGGCAGAATCTCCACGTAGGATGTTACGTACCCACCAACTATCTACCTGAGGGGCAATTAGGGCACCAAGGCGCGATAGCCGTTGAACCGTACCTCTGAAAATCTCCATGTAGAATGGCACACGTTCGCCAGTTGTTCATCTAAGGGGCGGTTAGGGCATCATGTGTGACAACTGTTGAATCATACCTCTAACGGGGTTAGATCATTGGCAAGGGTGTCGCCTTATGCATTAGTCAGGTCGGTGCCGAGTTCGAATGGGTCGTCGCTAAAGAACATCGAGTGCTTGGGGGCACAAATCCCGAGTGACCTTCCCGAGTCTGAATGAGATGTCGCTAGATGAATGCCGAGTGCTCGGGAGCACAAGCCCCGAGTGGCTTCCCGAATCTGAATGGGCTAGACGAACGATGAGTGCTTGGGAGCATAGGTCCTGAGTAGCTTCTTGAGTCTGAATGGGTTGGACGATCGTCGAGTGCTCAGTAGCCCAGGGCCTAAGTGGCTTCTCGAGTCCGAATGGGCTGGACGAATGCTGAGTACTCGGGAGTGCAATTCTCGAGTCTGAATGGGATGGACAAATGCTGAGTGCTCGGGAAAGAAGAATGTGGAGTCGGGAGTGCTTGAGAAATGAGTCTGGCGGGTCTGAAAGTGAGACTAGGTGCTCTGGAGTAACTCTTGATACCATCACATGCCCCTCCTCTAAGTTAGATTGAGAAGTGAAATCGAATGAAGTCCTGGGTTGAAGAGGATCAACTCGGCAAGGATTCCTTTGCACGAGGAAGTCGCTTGATTGAATAAGTTAGGCCAGGCAGGGATGAAGAAGGGCTTTCAAGCCGTGCTGGGTATGGTGAGGTAGTTAACTTGGATGGGAACCCCGGATATCATCATATGTCCCTTCTCCAAGTCAGATTGAGGAGCGAATTTGAATGAAGTCTAACTACATATGGAGTGAAGACGATAACCATCATGTACTTGTCCAAGGTAATGGTCGGAGAAGACATGCTCGACATCGCTAGAGTATATGTCCAGGAGTTGTTGTAACCGAGAGGGATGGAGTCATAGGGAACAAGTGAAGCACTGAGAAGGCGTCGACCCATGTAAGTGTAAAAAAGGAGCGACGAGTCGAACGACTTTAACCAGGTTGTATCACATGTCCCTCCTCTGACTCGAACTAAGGAACAAAGTCAAATGAAGTCCGATTAGCAAAATTGATAAGACAATAGGCTAATAAAACTTCTTGTATAGGAATTCCATTGTCAGAGCTGAGGAGTTAGGATGTTCAGAATTCTAGAAGTTCAATCGATCTAGGCCAGGGAGAGAAGCATGATCCCTTGGTCGGGAGGATGATAACTAGAAAGCCAGAAGTCCAATAATGTCTCGACCGAGAAAAGGAACTCCATTCCACGGCCATAAGAAAGATAACAAGAACACTAAGCATATTAGAATATTCATTTAGTTTGAACAAGGGAGAGGATCTCGATCCTTCGATCATGAGGACAAGAATATAGAGAAGGCCCGAAGTCTAATTAGTCCCAACCAGGAATAATAATAAGAATACAGAAGAGCAGAAAACTAATCCTACCTGAGATAATAATGAGAATACCAAGAAGACCGGAAGACCAATCCCATCTAGGGATAATAATGAGAATACTAAAAAGACTAGAAAACCAATTTGCCCACCTATCTTTTCTCGGCTAGGAAGAGGAGCTCGATCTCATAGGCCGTGAGAATGGGGGATTTTATAGTATAATATAGCTCAAGTGGTTGTTATAGCCTAGTATAGGTTAGGGAGTTGTTATAGGATAATATAGCCCGAAGGCTGTTATAGGATAATATATCCTGAAAGCTGAAGGCTAAGGCCACGGGGCCGTTGAGCAATAGAGCCGAGGCCATGCAAACTATTGAATAATAGATCTGAGGCCGTGTGGCTAGGGTTGAAGTACTAAGAGCCGAAGCCAGGCAATAGAGATTGAGGCCTTACGACCACTGAGTATCAAAGCTGCGATCGTGTGGCTGCTGAATAACTAAGAGTTGAAGCCGGTCAAGGGAGGCTGAGGTCGTGCGACCATTGAGTAACTGAGCTATAGTCGTGTGGCCAGGGTTGAAATACTGAGAGTTGCTGGAGTGTGACCGAGATGGATGAGTGAAGCGCTGAGCAATAGAGTTAGATTGAGTGGCTGAGTCCAAGGTCGGGTGGTCAATGAGTAACAGAGATGCGATTGTGTGGTCAGGGTTGAAGTACTGAGAGTTGAGGGAGCACAATCGAGCCAAATGAGTGAAGCGCCGAGCAACAGAGTTAGGCCGAGTGGCGGAGTCTAAGGTCGTGTTGCTAATGAGTAACAGGGATGAGGCCATGTGGCCAAGGTTAAAGTACTCAATGTTGGGGGAGTGCGATTGAGACGGATAAGTGAAGCAAGGAGCAGTAAAGTTAAGCCGAGTGACTAAGTCTAAGGCAATGTGGACAATGAGCAATAGGATAGAATTGAGGTTGTATGGTGGGTTAGCGTTGAGCGACCGTAAAACACCAAAAAGAAAGGATCGAGACAGCATGATGGTAAAATAATGAAAGAAAAAAAAATGAAATGATGTTGCTATAAAGTAATAAAAGTAAAAATGAAACATTATTGCTGATGCTGAGGTTGCGTGACCGAGGGTGAGATCAAGTCGCCATATGCAATGGTTGGGTTTTCTAATGCATAGGTTCAGTTGCCGAGTATCTGCATAGGAGTTGGACTACCTTGCGAGTACTTGCATTGGATTGTTGAGCGCATGGGTCTGGTTATCGAGTGCAGATGTCAGGTTATCAAGTCCAAAGGTTCGATTGCCAAATGTAGGGGTCGGGTGGCCGAGTACCAACGTGGTCAGGTGGTCGAGGTTGGATGGCTATTGAATGGCCGAACATAATTCGAGTTAAAGTCATGTGGCCGCCGAGTTTGAAGTGAAGCTGTGTGGCCAAGACTGAGGGCATGGAGAGTTGAGATCGTATGACCTAAGTCTGATTCTACATCTGATTCGTCCATAGAGTCGAGCTGAGTAATAGAGTTGTCGTACAGCTCGAATGACTCTCACTCAGGAAGTTAGAGTACATCATGCAGATCTGAGGTCGCCATGGCTCGAGAACATGATTGTCACGCCCCGAGAGGTTATTTGTCCGACGAGAATCAGACAGCACCTCCCCTGTACGGCGGACAATATTTCTTAATACATACTACACTAATATCAAGTACCCAACACGGGCACGTATCACAACATAAAAG
>JBBUKS010000104.1:4140260-4158731 GCA_038050645.1 Hedychium gardnerianum | reverse complement strand
AAATGAAAAAAATGGCTCGAGTTGTATTGCACCAACTTCGAGCAATTACAAAAAAAATGAAAGATTTGTCAGCATAGGTGATTGCACCAATTCTGACTTAATGCGAAAAGGAAAACAATCGAAAAAAATGTAAGAGAAAATTTTGCTTGAATGGAGGTTGCACCAATTCAAAGCGATCCCACTCTGATACCAATGTAGGACCGAATTCACGTGAGAGGGGGGGGGTGAATCACATGTTTTAAAAACTTCTTTTTTAGTTTTAAAAAACTTTATTGAAAACTCGATTGCAGCGGAAACATAATTAATAGAAAATAGCAGAAAATAAAATAACACACAGTCGGCTTGCTTGGTTTGTGGCCTAATGGACTATTACTCCAAGGCCCACGCCCCCTTGGGACATTTTCGATGGGCAATCCACTAAAATTCTCTCTCGAAGAACCTTCGGAGAGAGAGTTCGAATACAAATCGACGAAGATTGGCTCGACTCGACAACTCTTCTCAAATATAGAGTAAGTGCAATAAAAAATTTCATTACCGACAACACAAGAGTGTTTTAATGGAATGCTAGTCGTCGAAGATAGCTTTGGCACTTAGCAGAGTAGCAGGAAGACGACTTAGTAGAATGATTAAGGAAGCATGAGTCCATATTCAGGAGTATTCTTCAAGCTGTGGTTGAACCCTTTCTTTTATACTACATTGGGGGCTCATCGATTCATCCGGGGCGCCTCCATGAACTTTGATCCGATCCTAGATTCAGCTTTTATCCTCTTGGAGGCACCTCTATTCAATGGAGGGTGCCTCCAACGCTTCAACACGAGGCGCCTCTAGTAACTCGAGGTGCCTCTAGTAACCCGAGACACCTCCAGTGCTGAAGAGTTATCCTCGAACTTTATCTGCTCAGGAGCGTCTCTAATTCATTAGAGGCACCTCCAACACTTCACTTAGGGAACCCTTTACTCAACTGAGGTGCCCCGAGCATTGTTCATCCGAGCTCATTTTTTGTTCCAAACTCTTGCAAAACATGTTAGTCCAAATAATAAAATTACCTACAAAATAGAGTTAGCACAAATGCATAAAATATTGTATGAATTAGATCCTGTCTTACCAAGACCAGGATTTAGTCTTGGTCTCAACTTAGATTTCTAAAATGGATCTAAGTTGGATCAGCGCCTATAGTCCCACTGGGACTCATCATCACTGGATCTCTCCTTCAATTGCTTACCTCCACTTACCATTTACAGACTTTCTTGACTTGACGTCTGACTCACCAGGTCTTTCTGCTAAATATCAGGTCCTCTCACACCTATCTGGTCTTCCTGCCAGTTATCTGGTTCTCCTGACCTAATTGGACTTCAGCTTGGTGTCATTCTCAAGTCCTTTAGTCTGCACACTTGGTCCAAGCATTAGAAATTCTCGAAAAAATTCTAAAAAATTATATATATTCCTACAAATTTATTTCCATATTATTTACCAATTATTTATTATTATTATCCATAATTAAATATAATTATGTCAAATTTTTATCGTTTGAACCCCTATCATCCTAGATATTATATATATATATATATATATATCTTTATTTAATTATATATAAAAAAAATATATTTTTGGGTATATTACAATATTTGTCCAATTCATTTTGAAAAAGCTACTTGTGAAAATATTTTTTTGAAAATTTTAAAATGACTTTGCAAAAAATATGGTCTTTCAAGATGGGTTAAGGGGATAAATTTTATCTATGGTTTACCAAACTCAACTGTTGGTACAACACCTAAGGCGATCCTAACGAGTTTTTCATCTTTTTTGATGTATGTCAAAGGGGGAGAAAAAGGGTGTTAACCCAAATTCTCTAACTTGGCATAAACCCTAAATGTTAGGTTAAGTAACTCAACCTAACTTTAACATATTGTCAAACATCAAAAAAAAAGAGATTATTGGTGCAATCGACCTCTAGGGTTTTGATGATTTGGCTTGAATAATATGGTTAAAGGAATTTGGTCAAGGATGAACAAATAACTTGATCATTATTGATCAAGTTAAATGAAAAGTCCAAGCATAGTCAAGGTTGACTTGAAGCTTAGAAGTGAGTGAGAAGTCCAAGTAGGACCAAATACTTGGTAGGTTAGTGGAAAGACCTAGTGGGACTAGGCAGTGGAAGTCCTAACAAGGCTAGGTAGTGACAAAGTTCTAGTGAATGAAATTAGATAATGGAAAAGTCCTAGCAAGTGAAACTAGGTAGTGAAAAAATCATAGCGAGTGAAGCTAGGTAGTGCCAAGTCCAAGTGTGTGGAGTCAGCTAGGAGTTGATTGCTTGATAAATAAGTTCAAGTGTGTGGAATCAACTAGGAGCTGATTCCTTGGCAAACAAGTCCAAGTGTGTGGAATCAGCTGGGAGATGATTGTTTGGAAAATAGTGAACCTAGTAGGTTAAGGTAAACCAGGTACTATGTTTTGTTTGTTTGTTTGCAAGAAACAATAGTTGGATGAAGACTTGGGAGATCAAAGGTTGTTCAGGAGAACTGGATCAAGTTTGTAATGGTAAACTGCTCCAGGTGACCGTAGAAGTTTCCAAGCGACCTGAACCTCCGGACGACCCTAGAGCCTCCAGGTACCTAAGCCTCCGGTCGACCTGAGAGCCTCCGGACAACCCAATAGGAAATTTATTGGGTTCGCGCGAGTCGATGCTTGGATAAGTTTTGTTTATACTTGGGCAACCGAAGGGTGTTATGGTCGACTGGGAGGTCAAAAATAAATCTCAAAGAGGATCGAATTTGCAGCCACGTTAGCAGCATCTTGGCGACTGGAGGGCCTCCAGTCGACCGAGGAAGTGCCGATTGAGTTGTATAAAAGAGGAGTCGAGGTAGTGTCTTCCAATAACTCTTGCAAACATCCATCTTTATGCTAGTGCTCAGACAATGCTCCAAACTCCACTCGTGTTGTACAAGAAGTGTCTGGGGGAATGTCATGACACTCAGGGCTTCAAATCCGATCTTATGGGTTTTGTTTTACTTATATGCTTATTTCTTATACTATTACTCATATTCTTTATTTCATATTTGTGATTGAGTCTTACAAATCTATAAGAGGTTTTTCCGTCTTCGGAAGTGTTTCGGAAAGGAGATACGTATAATGGACTCGTGCTAAGTGCGTAGGTCTTGGATGTACTAATTCTGGGGTTGAGAACCAAATAAAAATCGGATGTCTTTGTGTCTAATTTTCTTTTATTGTCTTGTTCTTTAAGATTAGCTTTATTCCGTTGTGCTACTAATAACTATGATAGATAATAAAAGAACAACGAAACAGAAGATGTTATTCACCCTCCTCTAGCATCACACAAGATCCTACATCACGTAGTATATAATGCAATCAAGTTAGCTCCAAACGTGTGCTTGCCTATTCAACCTTAGCTGATGATTTAGAGATGTTGGCTTACTTCTTGAATTTCTATGTTATAAGAGAATTTCCAAAGACTATACAATATCCTATAACTGATCATCTTCTTGTGGCATGGCAATCTCCCCAATCCGAATCAAAAAGACTCTCAAAACTAAATTATTATAGGAAGGAATTAATAATTCTTTACTAGGGGTACTATTGATGTATTTGAGAATTCAAATGGTAGCATCCTAATGAGGTCTTCTACATTCTTGCATGAACTAATTCAATATGTGAACTGAGTAAATTACGTGTGATTTTTTTTTGGTAATTCAAGTATTTAATTTTTTAAATTAATTAATTTTAAAAATAATTAATTTAATTTTATAAAAAAATTTATCGATTATCAAAGTAAATCAAAAATTATTAACAAAGACTCATTCAAATGATTAAAAATTTTAGGTCCGTTTTTTACTATAAGAAAAATCTTTTATAATGCATTATAGTTAAAATTTGAATTTTAAAATTTTTAATTATTTATCGAAGAATTTAATTATTATATTATTATTTGGGGACAACTATATGTGATTTTATCCTTATAAGATAAATCAATATGTCAACTAATCGTATGTATCTTTTTTGATCATATAATATAATACTTCATCAATGGAATTTAATTTTAAATTTTGCTCCATTGAAAATTATGACAGCGCGCGCCTGGAAGTCCAAAATCTGTTAAAATATTAAATTCGTACTTTATTTGTGACATATAAAAAAATATCTTTTTTGAGTGGGAAAATACAATACCTAGAAAGTAGGTCAAATTTTAAAATACGTGATATCATCACGTTAACATCCCTCATAATTGCTTCATGTCATTAAGAGAAAATTAAGTAGGAACTTAAAAAAAATTAAGCGATCCAATTTCATAGAAGTTGATATGACAACACTTAAAGGAATTATTTGAGATGTTTCATTTTATGTTGATCATTTCTTCTTAGGAATATGTCATTAATGTTTATGAAAATTATTGTAAAAGAAGTATTTCAACCCTCGATGAAAAGTGAATAATCATCCTTTGATCGTTGATAGCTGACCTTTTGAATAGTATATGAAAATATGAAAAACTAATTTGATTACCCAATTATATAGATAAAAACCAAAATCCAATCAACTAATTCAAGAGCAAATAACTCATTCATATAAAATTCTGCACATTAACAAATTAACCGTTTCAAAGAGACAGTATCAATCTAGAGATCATTATGCGTTTTAACAAATTCACCATTACCAAATAGCTTCATAAAAATACCCCTCGAATCAAGTATAATTTTTTTAATACATAAGACAAGGAGGTGATATAATTTATCTCTAAATTCTTCCATCATTATGGAAGCCTATTTTTTTATTTTTCTTTGACAATCCAAATGTCCAAGTTTTACATGATTAATCTTAAAGGTAGATAATATTCATTCTGATTTACTTACTTGATAAATTTAAAGTATAATTTATGTTCATTCAGAAATTGATCTTTAAAATATTCATCCTATTTAAAATTTGAATTATGATCTTTTTATTTTTTTTCTCTAGTGTTTTATAACTGCATCACATTCCTAGAGATTATGGAATCCCATATTTACTCTAAGGTATTAGTCCAATAAGAATTATCCATAATATCCTCTTAGCAATTAAATAAGACTTCAATAACTACTTTACATCTCCTACGCCATGCCTCCAACAACTTCCATAGCAATAACTACCTTCCATTTAAGAAAGCAAGACGACTTTCCAAATTCTCTAATAGCCGAGAAAAAAAATCTACTTAGCTTTGAAAAATCTTAGTGACTAAATTATTTAATCATCTAGTATCTAAATTATGAGAGGTGAAGATTTAAGGTTTGACAGCTACGGTATATTGTAGAAATTTTTTTCTCCAATAAAAAGTAGGTCTTAGAATATTGATTATTTGGATGGACCTCTATTAGTACTTTCCGATTTACCTTAGTAGCCGGTGGGAAACTTCAGTAGGGTCGGGCCAGTCATCCCAGGTCTGACGTTATCCAATCTTGTTAATCATTTTAGAGCGCCCCCGGGACAATGGTGCGATGGTTAAATCCTCTAATGATTAATCAAGGGGTTTAAGGTTCAAATCTCAACTACGGCGCATTACAGCAAATTTTCCCTCCAATGAAAAGCGGACCTTAAAATACTAATTATTTGAATGAGCTTCCATTAACGCTTTTCGATTTACCCTGGTAGTCGATGAAAAACTTTCATGAGATCGAATCGATCAACTAGAACTACATTATCTTTGTGAGCAATATATCTATTATCCCACTTTTGAATTCTTTCACGAACCTTACCAATAATTAAAAATATTATTTTGAAAGGTTAAAATAACAAATTTATTCAATAAAAATATGTAATTTACATTTATAATTTCAAAGTCTAAAGTTGAAAGCATGTCATATTTACTTGGTGCGGATATTAACTTTTGTTGCTAGGATTATATTATATTTTTAAAAATTAGATAGATGATTTTTTTTTTCTAAATTATCTATCAGATAAATTTAGAATACATTTTATATATAAAAAATGGATCTTCAAAATATACATCCAGATTTAAATTTTATTTCTCTAAATATTTTACTACTATAAAATTAATTTATAATTTATTTACTAAGATGGGAGGGTGTTGGGAAGAAAGAGAAATAAAATTATAAATTTATTTCCCTCCTATTTCATTTTTTTTTACAATTTACTCCGAAATTACAATATATTTATAAGATTTTTTTTAAAAAATAAAATACATAATTAAAAGATATTAAAATTTTAAATCACTTATTATAAATATTTTTTAATTTATTATAATAATCGATGAAATAATTCTACGAGGTCGATTAGATTATTTTAGAACTAATAAAATTTATTATTATTTTTATATAATTAAAAAAAAAAAATCTAATCTACAATCCCACGCCACGCAGTCAAAGTCAATTGCTTACCAGTGGGATGTATCCTTGCTTTCCTCGTGAACCAAATCTCGACCGTCGAACTAAACTAGGAGAAATCAAACGGTCACCATCGGCAGGTTCAGTGATGCGTGGAACGCGAGCTTTGATGGCGTGCTCGCTCACTCAGCGCCGTCGTCGCGTCTCCTCCTGATCGACACGTCCACCCTCGGAAAGCTGCCACATCGCCTCGCCGTCCACTGCGGTCGCTGGTCTTCACATCCTCAATATAATATACTCCCACAGAGCAACCGTCTCTCTCCTCTCCCTTCGTCGCTCCAAAATCTGGAAATCATCTGCGGAATCCACAATTTACCCTGGTTCTTGCCTCTCCCATGTTTGCTCCTTGTCGCGGCGCGATAAAGTTGGAACCTTTGGTGAGTTTTGTTTCTTCTTGCCCATAATTGTCGATGAATCGTCGCTCGGGGGTATAGAATATTCCGTTGGAATCTGTAGGTGTTTTCCCCCATTCTTTTTCTTTATCCACAGGCCACGAAAATAGAGACGTTGGATCTAAATCTAATGCATTTGCATCCGCAGTATGCTTGTTGACTTGTTTTACTGCTTCTCTTGTTGCCGGAAGGCTAGCTATTGGTCTCAGATCGTCAATCGATAGATAAAGATTCGCGCTTTCTTCCTTCTTGTGAAAGTTGGTTGAGAATTTAGGGTCGCAGTTCGTTAGAAGTGGCAGTGGATGACGAAGATGGCAGCAATCACTGATGTTACTCCTCCTTTGAGCATTACGAACAGTCGGCGCAGTAGCGAGAAGAATGGCGGACCCTCCCCTGAGGCTGAGATCTGCGAAGCACCGGAAGGATCAAGATCGAGGAAAGCCGCAAGGCCGCCTTGCTCTTCGATTCGGCATAGTGTAAGCGCTGCGCAGTTGGACGTCGCTTCTGAATCTGTATGCTCGATCATGCCTTTCAACTGTTCTATCTAATTCCCCACTGCCCTTCTTCTTTTGCTAAATTTGGTTGGGTAATCTATTTACAGGAACTGAATATTGGTAGTTTAGGCTTCACGTCTCTTTCAAATCGGAGTTCGGAGTTCTCTCCACAGCTCCGTTCTGGAAGCTGCACAGCGATTGGAGGGAAGCAGAGCATGGAAGATGAGCACATCTGCATCGACAACATTGAAGAACATATTGGAGAAGCTGCAGATATATCATTACCAGGATCTTTCTATGGGGTGCGTTTTTATTCTTCAAGTTACCATATCATCACTCTTGTTGCTTTGTACTAAAACAAAGATGTATGCAAGAATTTGTACTTCAGAATCACGTTTATCAAAAAGTTTGTAAGGAACCATGGTTTCATGTGGACAGGTTTTTGACGGTCATGGTGGAAAAGATGCAGCCTTTTTTGTTCGAACAAACATCCTGAAGTTTATAATTGAAGATGATTATTTCCCAAGATGTATCGCCGAGGCAATCAAGAATGCTTTTGTGAGAGCTGATTACGCCTTTTCGGATGCCTGTTCTCTAGACATCACCTCAGGCACCACAGCTCTTGCCGCCCTTATTTTTGGAAGGTCAGTGCTTGCAAACTTATATTTATTGCAACAGAACAATTTTCTTAAGTTCTACTTGTACCGCCCAACCACATGAAATAGTTGTTTGCAGTGCCCCACTGAGAGAGTTGGTACACTTATTAATTATCTTAGTAAGCTGTCACAATACTGCACTAATAACTTTTTGTGAACTAATTAATAAAATCAAGAACTCAGGAAATTCTACTAACTTGGAAATTTGAATGAAGCGATAACCACTACAGTTTTGTAGGCTTGCAACTTTTTTTGTCATCCCCTAATTGCACACGAAGCTGCATGCTAATAGAGTCATATTTTTATTTGTAACATAGGACTATGTTTATTGCCAATGCTGGCGATTGTCGAGCAGTGCTAGGTAGGCGTGGCCGAGCAGTGGACCTGTCCAGAGATCACAAACCCAGTTGTAGCACTGAAATGCTTAGAATTGAGAAGCTAGGAGGTTATGTTGATGATGGATATCTAAATGGGCAGCTCTCAGTCGCACGGGCACTTGGTGACTGGCACATGAAGGGATCTAAGGGCTCTTTGTGCCCCTTGAGTGCAGAGCCCGAGCTACAGGAGACAGTCCTTACTGACAAAGATGAGTTCTTAATTATGGGCTGTGATGGACTTTGGGATGTAATGACCAGCCAATGTGCTGTGACAATGGCCAGGAAAGAGCTCATGGCACATAATGACCCGACGCTGTGTTCTCAAGAGTTGGTTCGGGAGGCGCTCAAGAGGAACTCTGGCGACAATCTAACTGTACTTGTTATATGTTTTTCGCCAGACCCACCGCCTCTAATTCACATCCCGAGACCTACAGTTCGGAGAAGCATATCAGTGGAAGGCTTAAACTTCCTCAAAGGATTCCTGGAAAGTAATTTCTGATAGCAATGGGGTGGTAAAGAACGGGTTACTCTTAATTTGTTAGTTTCTTCTTTCTGTACAAATTTGGTCTCATCCTTTTTGGCACTTGTCCTGTTCTACAAGTCTATTGCTGGAGAAAGAGTTCAAAGTCTAGTGCTGCTTACTGTAAACTTTTGTGATGTTTCAGTGATGTTGTTGTCATCCAGCACGCACTTCACAATGCCAAGGGATGTTTTTTGTTTTTCATCTATATGTGGCATGGCTGCACTTTATGTGACCCTAATCTCATTGTGTTTCAATCGATCAGCAGTGGACTATGATAGTTAATCTGAGTAAGCTATAGGGTAAATATCAAGATTGAAACCCCTTATAAAAAGATTCTCCTAACTTGGTGAGGGGAAGGCCAATATTGCTCTAGCTTATATATTCTTCACGAAAGGTGTCTGCCACTCAGAATTGTTTGATTAGGATTCTTCAAGAGATTGTTGTTCTGCTAATTTTTGGTGGTACAGGTGAGTAAGCATCATGACGACCAGAAGATTTCCTTTCCTTTACTTTCCCAGAGAGCGAAAGCTAAATGCCAAAGACACAAAGGCAAAAGCAGATAAGTTAGCCAAACAAGCAATATATATAAGCCTTCGGCGATGGTGTGACAAAAAGGCATAAAGGAAAGGCCTACGGAGCTCCAAAAACCCATCGTAAGCATGCACCATCCAAGCTCAGACAAGGCATAGAGGACACACAAGTCATCCACTCGTATGAAGAGATTTGTATGTGGTTTCAGATTCGAATCTCCACAAATTTAAATTTCAATCAGCTGGAAACTGAATAGCAACACCTAGCACAAGCCAGGTCCGGAGTGCACTGTGCTTTCTGATCTCAGAATCTGCTTTCCTCGTCTTACAATCTTCATTATTGGTCTGCAAGCACTGAAGTCGTGGAAGTAATGAGTTTTTCCACAGTGAATAAAAACAAGGAGAAGTTGAAGTAAGTGGAGGAGGAGCATGGAAAGGACATGTTAATTTGTCGGCGCCCTTGTATTTGTTAAAGAGGCTAGGCTTTGATGGATCAAGTGCATTCTATTGTTCAAACCATTTCTTTCTGATCTGAAGAATGTCCAAAGATGGAGCCAGCAGGCACATGGTTTTTGATCTTTTGAGTGTCAATTTGGTGGTCGCAGAAGAGAATGAGTTGGCTTCAGAAAGAGTCAACAGATAAAAAGATTTGGGCGTAATATCTCCCGGTGTATTGTAAAATATACTAAAATAGATATAGATTTAAATATAATATAAAATCATTTAATTAAATTATATAAATTACGTGCCTATTTAGAACTAACATCAGTCTATTAAGATAATAATAACAAAAAACAAACAAACATATTTTCTAAAATTTATGTATATATAATTTATTAAATTTATGTATGTTCGTGCGTTAAAGCATTTACACCAGTTTTTTTTATCATATTTCTAAAATTTAAAATAAATCATCTATTTTATTACATTTAAAAAATTATTTTTCACTATACATCACATCAATTATCCTAAAAAATCAATTTTCACCGTATCAATTTCTCAATTTTTATTTTTATTATTTTCTTCTTTCTTTTAATATTTTTATTATTATATTTGTGATAGTGGAGAGTTTAAAAAAGGAGAGAGATTGAAAAAAAATATTATTTAATATTTAGGGATTGGATTTTATTTTCTAAATTAAAAAAAATATTGTTTATAAAATTTAAATTTAGAGATTAGATAGAATAATTGATGCAAGAATTTTTTTAATGTAAAATATAAAATTTAAAATAAAATTTTTTGTTTAAGAAATTTGATACGAATGCTCTTAAATTTTATTATTTTTTTGCGTACTTTTGAGGGCTCATGGTATATTCATCCCCCTCCTCATTTGTATCCTATAGGACGCTCTTCCCATTTCAACTTGTTTTTCCTTTGCTTTGAAGCTTCTTATAAAGTTTGCCCTTCCAAGTTCTTTGACAGGCATCAACTAGGCAAATAAACCACACAATTGTTGACCTTGGCCTAAAACTCCAAGGTCAACAATGGTTTTAACATAACTCCATTTTATTGAGAGCTCACTATCGTCAAAAGCATCATTATGCTATATATATATTTTAAAATTACTTGTGTTGGTGCAATCGTATCCTAATATATGCGTGGACCAACATGTTCGACTGCATGTTTAGTAAAAAAATTTAATTTAAATTTTTGTCTGTATTACTATTGATATATGTATGGACTTTGCAAGGACTTTGATATTGACTTGGTGTGATTAAGTTGGTTCAACTCAAGACTAAGTGATTCACTGGAGTTCGAGGAAGAATGGTATAGGACATTTGAGGGATTGCAAGATAAGAAGATTGAAACTAGTTCAATAACTATTATGTTATAATTTGGTGCATCCGAGGAGTTAAGAATTTGATGGAAGGTGAAGTATTGGATGATATAAAACTGTATATTAACAAAGGATATGAACTATGAAAGATTATATGACCTGTAAGGGTTTATAATTTGAGTTAGATAGTCTTGATTGAGAGCCTTTGATAGGGGAACATGAATTCCTAATTGCAGTCTATGCATGATCTTGATCTAGGAGGATTGTGAGGGCGTACAAGGTGTAACTTGAGTAAAATCAGAGATTGAATCAACTAATATTTGTCTTGGTCGATTGGAATGCTTAGTCCACTGTCTAGTCTAATAGAATCTTATGCTCGAGCTTATACTTGTGTCTATTTGATTTAAATTGATTGGAATGCTAGTTGAGTTAAGTGGTTGGTTGTTCGATATGTTGTATTTCCTAGTAAGTTGAGTATCATGGATATCAATGGATTGAATATACTTGATCCTATTTGAGACCGTCGATGAACAAGTCATTGGTGAGTTGGCGTAGGGGTTGACTCAATCGTCACCCACCAAGGAATAGGAGGAATCCTTGCGAAGAGCTGATAGAGCCTGATAGGAGAAAACAAGGAGAACGAGGGTTAGAATGACAACCAGGGGGTGTCCCGACTCAGCTACTCCGATGCTCAAGTAAAGTTTCCACATAAGGGAGGTGAGAGATCTACCGTTGAGTATATTTGAGTCTTTTTTGTGATGGGTGTACATGTACCTATGCCCGCGGGAGCATGCTACCTTTTATAGAGCTGTGACTACATCTTCATTTTCTCCACGCTCTCCGAGATGAACGCTTACGTTGCTCACGTCCTCTTGCATAAATGACTGTGTTGCTCACATCTTCCGGGATAAATAACTATATTTTTTGCGTTCTTCAGGGATAAACGATTACATTTCCCACGTTCGTCAGGAGAGTGACCACGTCCTCCTCTTCAGTGAGTGATGACCCAACGCCCCATCTGTCAGAAGTTGATTAGATCGAGTTAGAGAGGTCTAACAAGCGATGATCCTGGAGTCGGGAGCCGACTGGGCACCGGTCAGGGGACCACTCCGAAAGTGAAGGTCTTGGAGTCGGGAGACAACTGGGCACCAGTCGGGGGACCACTCCGAAAGTGAGGGGCCTAGATTCGGGAGCTGACTGGGCGCCGATTGGGCAACCAATCCGAAAATGGGTGTCGTGGAGCTAGGAGCCGATTGGGCGCCGGTCGGGGGACCAATCCGGAGGCAGGGATCTTGGAGTCAGTGGTTCTTTAGACATCCTAAGCAAGGGTACCATCCAAGCGATGGGATGAAATGACTAACCCTATGTTGATTTTGACTTCTACCTCAGTAGGACTATTGATCGTCTTTCGGGCACATGACAACTTTCGATTGCCTCCTGTATCAGTGCTGATTCAATTGGATTCTCATGGAGTCAACTAAATATAAAAGTCATTGATGAACTTACGATCTTATCCAACATAGTAAATTGGATGCATTTTGAGTCGAATGGAAATATTATCAATTGATTAGATGCAAGACTTGGTCAACTGAATACTAGTTGTTGGCTATAAGATTATTTTATATGTATACCAATCAATATTCATGTTGTATGTCAAGCGTGCAAGTGCAGTTTACATGACACTTACATTGTGGGTGCAATAAGGGAAGTCCAAGTGCCTCATGGTCGATCGAACATTTGATAGATATGGAAAGTCTAACTAGCATTAGCAAATTGATTAAGTTTAAGTGGGTTGAGGTTGACTGAATATTTGACAATGAAAGTCCTAGGCATTAGCAAGAAAGGAAACTCTGATAGGGGTTGATAGATGAGTGATCCCACCTAGGAACGCCGACGCGTGACTCATCGGTGTGCTGGCATTGAAGTTGACTATCATCGTCTATCTCCAACTAATCAGAAGAGTTAGGAAAAGTGTCCACACCTCCACCTGAAAAACTTAGAGGGAACATTAGAATGACGGCCAAGGAGTTCCCTGGCGTAGTGACTCTGACGCTCAAGTCACCTGAAGTGGTAGGAAAGAGATGAATAGTAGTTAGGATTTGTAGAAATATATGTGCGCGTATCTTGACCTACTGGAGCAGGTGACCTTTTATAAGTTTGGGAGATCCCCCTCTCCATGTCCTTCCCTTTCCCTATTTAATAGGGCATTTTCCTATTTTCGTGGCTATTTACTCTGAGTAATGGGACAACATTCCTCATGTTTTTTGGGGATAATGTCGGTAATGCCCACATTCTTGAAGGGATAATGTCTTATCGGCTCCGGGAGGTGCGAGAGGTAATTATGATTACATTGTCAAATAGCCAAGATTTCAAGAGTTGGGGAGGCCATTGTAGCCGTGAGCCGGGGAGCCTATTGTAGCTGGTTGTTGTAGCCGGGAAGCCGTTGTAGCCGGGAGACTGTTGTAGCCGGGAGACTATTGTAATCGGAAGATGGTGGTTGTTGCCTTTGGACTGCCGCCTCTTCTCCTAAATTGACTTATGCGCCATGTGGCACTCCTCAATCACCCGGACCATCATTCTAACATTCCCTCTTAGTTTTTCAAGTGGAGGTGTAGATACTTTTCCTAAAAACTCTTCTGATTGCCTGGAGATAGACGACGATAAACAACTTCAGTGCAGCACACCGATGAGTCACACGTCGGCATTCCTAGGCGAGATCAAATTGGTGTCGTCTGTGGGAAATCTGAGTTAAGACCTGGACTAGGATGATGAGATGAGTGACACCGGTACACCCAACATTGTCTCCATGATGACAGAAGATTTCAATAAACTGGTGGTAGCCACCGTGCAGGCGGTACTACAAGGACAACCCAGTAACCCCCACCGCCCCACCGTAGGGGCCTCCCCTCGGCGGGAACCTCTCCGGATTGACAGGAGCACCCTTGGAGCCCGGCCTCAGCGTGTGGTTCCCTCCCGAGTGAGTCCGACAATAGTGCTGGAGTCCTCCTCGGAGTCCTCTGGGAAGACTTTGCATCTAGACCCTCAGAAAGAGGTCACCACGTTGGGCGGAGCTAAGGTCCCTTCGGGGTCTCCGTTTTCCAAAAATATTCTCCGAGATGTGCTACCACGACACTTTCGGGCGCTAATGATCGGGGAGTATCAAGGAACTACTGATTCGGAAGATCATGTGGAAAAATTTGAGAATGCTGCCATGTTACACCAATACTTAGATGACATAAAATGCCGAGTCTTCTTGACAACGCTCTCAAGCGCCGCCCAAAGGTGGTTCGGTCGGCTGCCGGCCTCCTCCATCCATACCTTCACGAAATTCAAAAATATATTCCTACAACATTTTTCCGCTGGCCGAAGGTATCAAAAGACTCCACATAATTTATATGCTATGAGACAGAAGCCCAAAGAGTTGTTGAAGGAATATCTACAACGATTTAACCGAGTAGCCATGGATGCCCCTTCGGTTACTCCAGAGATGCAAGTAAATGCTCTCAGGGCTTGACAGATGGAGAATTCTTTCGATCTTTGATCAAGAAACCTCCTGTCAACTTTGACAGGTTGCAGATATGGGCACTCAAGTATATCCAGGTAAAAGAGACTCAATATGCTCAAAGAAAGGAGATTCCAACTATGGCGATGAACACATGCCATTCGGATCGCAGGGCTCCTCCCCTCCCCTTACACCACAAAGGACATCATAAACATAGGGAGGATTAGATTGTGCAGACAGTGGAACTTATCCTTGATTCATTCCCTAGATCAAGTTGTGACCCACCTAGGCAAAACCAATACTACGCCTTCCATGAATCAGATACTCATTCAACCCGAGATTCTCAATAGTATGCTCGGGAATTGAGGCGAGTAGTAAAGCAGCGGAAGGCCCCCTAGAATCGGCCTAAGCAGGGAGGACCCTCCAAGCCTTACCAACATCCCCGCCGCCAGGATCGGGAGGCTGACACAAATCATTGCTTGAATCGACGATCCCCTTCATCGCAAATCCCCAATATCCCCCCAATCTCAACAAGAGGCTCCCCGAGAAAGGAAAGGGCAAGATGAATGCTCGAGGAACGATCCACATGATCTTAGGAGGACCCACAGATGGAGACTCCACACGTGTCCACAAAGCTTATGGACATAGATTGGAGAGCTATAGAGTCAGCATTAGTAGAGGAAGCCAATAAGGCCCCGCAATAAGTTTCAGGCCTGAAGATCTAGATAGAGTTGAGACTCCCCATGACGATGCTCTGATAATTGAAGCTTGGATTACCAATTACACTGTCAAACAGGTGTTCATTAACACGGGGAGTTTAGTCAACATCATCTTTAAACATGCTTTCGACCAGATATAATTAGAGGAGGAAGAACTGCACCCGGTGAATACCACCCTTTATGGGTTCACCAGGAATGAGGTACAATCAATGGGTTGGATCTATCTCTCTCTATCCCTAGGAGAAGAGCCCATGAGGAGGACAAAAATGGTGCCCTTCCTCTTCATAAACGCACCCTCCACTTACAATGTCATACTCGGGAGACCAGTACCGAGCACTTTCCAAGCAGTGGTCTTCACTTTCCACTAGAAGATCAAATTTCTAGTAGAAAGTCAGGTGGAGAAGGCTAAGGGAAATCAGGTGGCCGCCCGTAGATGTTATGTCAATATGGTCAAAATTGACTCCCACAAGGCTCCCCGAATGTGAGATGACTCAGTCCAGGCTGTTCATGAGGCACCGATGGCCTGACTGATTGAGGGAAAGGAAGAGGTACAGATCCATCCTATCCGCTCGAAGGGGATCACTCGGGTAGCTACGAAACTATGTCCGGAGCAAAAGCAAGCGCAAATTGCATGTCTAACACGCAACCACGATGTGTTAGGACCGGTAGGAATTTAGATATCTTCACAATGGTATGATATTGTCCACTTTGGGCTTAGACCCTCATGGTTTTGCTCTTGGGCTCTACACAAAAGGCCTCATATCAATGGAGAGATCTTTCCCTTATAAGCACATGATCTTTTCGATGTATTTTCAATGTGGGACTTTGTTTGCAACCTTGCAAATCCAACATGATGTCTTCGCCTGGTCACCCTGGGAAATCACTGAGGTCTCCCCGGAAGTGATGGTGCATTAGTTGAATACTCTCCCCGATGCTTGACCCGTTTGATAAAAGAAGCAAAGCTTCTCACCTGAGCAGGATCAGGTAATATAGGCAGAAATTCGAAAATTGAAGGAAGCCAGACATATACGAGAAATGCAGTTTCCAACTTGGCTTGTTAATGTAGTACTAGTACCCAAGAAGGAGAAAAATGGAGGGTGTGCATCGACTTCTGGGATCTTAATAAAGCTTGCTCGGAAGATTGCTACCCCCGATCTTGGATTGACAAGATAATAGACTCCACCTCCGGGTACGAGTTTATATTCATGCTCAACGTCTATCAAGGGCATCACCAGGTTCCCTTGGCTCAGGAGGATCAAGAAAAGGTTAGCTTCATCACCTCTGTCAGGACTTTCTGCTACACTGTGATGCCTTCGGCTTGAAGAATGCAGGAGCAACTTACCAACGACTGATGGATCGAGTATTCAAGCGTCAGATTGGGAGGAACATTGAAGTCTATGTGGATGATATCTTGATCAAAATCGCTCGGGCAGAAAGCCTGGCTGCAGATGTCGAGGAAACTTGCAACACCTTGAGGAGATATGGGTTGAAGCTTAATCCGGACAAATGCCTCTTCGAGGTCAAGAGTGGAAAATTTCTTGAGTACATTGTCACAAAAAGGGGAATTGAAGCTAATCCGGAAAAGATCCAAGCCCTCCAAAACATGCCGCCTTCTTGCAACATCCAAGAAACACAACGGCTAGTAGGCCGCATCACGACCCTATCCTGGTTCATCTCCTACTCAGTTGGACGGAGCTTACCTTTCTTTAAGGTGTTAATGAAGGCTTCCAAGTTCGAATGGAGCGAGGAATGCGACAAAGCTTTAGGGGAGTTAAAAGAATACATCTCCCGGCTCCCGATCCTCTCCAAACCGGTGGCGGGTGAGATACTATGGGTATACCTAGTGGCCTCTGGAGGAGCTGTTGCCATGGTTCTATTGCGATAAGAAAATAAGGTATAACACCCTATCTACTTCTTTAGTCACTTACTTAAAGAGGAAGAAAGCAGGTATGTCGGCTTAGAGAAATTAGCTTTCTATTTAACTTTGGCGGCTTGGAGGTTGCGGCCATACTTTCTTGCCCATCCCTCTATCATCCTCACCAATAGCGGTTTGGGTCAGGTATTGACCAACCAAGAGGATTTAGGGCGGTTGACCAAATTAACTATTGAATTGAGTAAGTATAACATCCAGTATAAGCCCAGGACCGTTATCAAGGCTCAAGCTTTGACTAACTTCCTTGTGGAAATCCCCGCCCACGAAGAAGAAGGAACTTGAAAATTTTTCGTGGATGGATCCACCAATCAACATGGGAGTGGTGTAGGGATCCTGCTAATCTCGCCCAAAGAGAATGTGTTTCAGCTCTCTGTACGACTCAATTTCTGGGCTTCCAACAATGAAGTAGAGTATGAGGCCCTACTAGCCGGTCTACAAGCAGCCAAGCAAGTCAGGACATCCCGAGTCATCCTTCATTCAGACTCTCAATTGGCAGCTCAATAGTTGAACGACAACTTTGAGTTCCGAAATGATCGGTTAAGGCGATACATAGAGATATTTGAGAAACTCAAGACATGCTTTCAAGAAATCATCATCCGAAAGATTCCCCGTACCGAGAATCAGAAGACAAATGAGTTGGCTAAGTTAGCTAGCGCATTGACAACTTGGACCCAGGATAATTTGATAACGCAGAATCTATTTATTTGTCACTCCCCGGGAGGTTATTTATCCGACGAAAATTGGACAATACCTCCCCTGTACGGAGGATAATATCCTGGATACAGAATACATCAAACACACATATACCCAACACGAGTATATACATCCATACACGGTGCAATAATAATAAGAAAAATACCCCACACTGGTATTCAAAATCCACGTAGTGTATAGAAATGATATAAATACCCCACTTGGGTATTGCACAACCACGCATAATATAAGATAATACAATAAAAAGAAATAATGGTCTACACGATCAGAAAACCAAAATAACATATTGTTACGAGCCGGCTCGGCTTACGATGCAAAGTAAACGATCAGAACAAATTCGAAAATCCAGCAATTAAATAATTAATACAATACCAATGAATTAAACGTATGCGGAAGCTAAAACAAACCCACGTAATACGAAAATAGATCCGGAGCTCGATGTGAGTGGGACGGCACGGGCAGATATCC
>JBBUKS010000104.1:4034354-4045504 GCA_038050645.1 Hedychium gardnerianum | reverse complement strand
ATAATATTAGGGTATATTTGTTTGTTGCAAATTAGGCTCGATCCATAAATTCATTAATTAAAATATTAATTAATCAGGCCCATTATTATGTGGGTTGGACCTCACACGTGGTAAAGAGTTTCTCTTGCAGATAGGGACCTTGACATTTCGGAGTGTCCATGAGTATCCGTGGTAGAGCATTTCTCCCACAGTCCACAGTTGACGATCTGGGTGTCTTGGTTATCTGTATATTATATGGTGGAGCATTACCCCCACATACGAGACCTAATACTGTTACTTATACTAAGATAAGCATATGAGATATTGTACCCATATTAATTTATTCTGCTACTTATACTAGTACATGCATGTGAGATATTGTACTCATTTTGATTTTTACTGGTACTACTCATGATACTGTGTGCAACTGATTAGGATATTTGTGTAGTAGAGGCATACTAGTGTGTACTTCTGGTTGGTGAGTATATTCCTCCTTTGAGACTCTATCCCTTTGTATCTTTTTATGCTATATGGATCATGCACTATCTTCCTAGATCCGTTGAGTATTTCCTTATACTCACTACCCTTTGTATTTTATTTTTAGGTTAGTAGTTATATGTTGGTTGGGTCGCTTGGAGGGTTCTGCTCGTGCCGTCCTATTCGCATCGAGCTACGAATATCTTTTTCTCGTTTTGGTTTGTTTTACTTCCACATTTGTTTTTAGGTCTTGTGTTGTAATAAAATGACTTGGACTTAGACTTTTTGGCTTATTTTTGGTTATGTATTTGGAGTATTAAGACGAGCTGGCTCGCACTTATGTTTTCGGATTTCAGGGTCGAGTAGACCTTATATTTTCTTATTCTGTTTGGTTATTATTATCTATTCTGTGTGGTTGTCTTAGGATATGAGTTTTGTGGACTCATACCATATTGTATCTGCAATTGTCACTAGGGAGTACCGTCTGTATCTACGGGCATGTGTACGTCCGGGGCGTGACACACTAAACCGTCGAAAATACCCTCTCACATGGTGATTTATTTCAGTTTCCTGATTTATTTTCTTTCAATAGTATGAGTTAGTCATGAAAGAACCATCAAAGTGACAAATTTCACCTTTTGTAGAATCTATCATTACCACTAAAATTTATTTATACTATAGAAGTCAAGACATAATGAATACATTTCATAAGAACTTTAATTATTCCAAGTCCTAATTTTTTTTATATCAAGGATTTAGATTTTATAATTTGATTAATCTTAAGTAGGGTCTTAATTATAAATGAATTTATTTTTTTAATTAGATTTTAATAGTTTAGAAAATTACAAATAGTTAGTTGTATTACATTGGTGAAAAAAAGTATGGATTTATGTACCTTATTTAACAATAATTTTCAAGCATACCTTAGCATTCAAAATTTATTTTATTTTAGTACAAATAATAAAGTCTTAAAGGGGAAGAAGAGTCATTCGAAGGAGATTGCAATAGAGATGTGCATATACTTTATTTATTTATTTATTTTTAATAATTTAAATATTTAATTTTTTGAATTAATTAATTTTAAAAATAATCAATCTGATCTCATGTAAGTTTTTCATCAACTATTAAAATAAATTGGAAAGTACTCACGGACGTCCATCCAAATAGTTAATATTTTTAAATTTATCGTCATACTAAAAAAAAATCTCTATAATATATCTTAACTGAGATTTAAATTTTAAATGTTTAATTAATCACTCAGAAGACTTAAACTCGAAGAATTGATTAGATGTAGGGAAAGGCCTATAAGATTAATGTGGAATTTTGAAATCGAACTCAAATCATGATAAATTAGTCCAAGTAATACAACAAGATAAAGTCAAATATATCACCCTACCTTCCTCATCTCTATTTGTTAAGTAAAACTACGTATTGTAAGCCTTCTACAAGATACATAGATAGTCTACTTGAAAGATTAAAAAATCTAATTTAAATCACAAACATAAATATTTTTTCCCCTCTTCATATTAATGTCCATGTAGATAAAATATAATATTTAAATTATATTATATTATTTTGATTGTATTAAACTAAGTATTGTAATATTGTAAACATACAGTTAAAATCAACCCCGAGCCGGGTTTGAACCGAACCTAGCCCGAACTCATTTACACGAGCCTGAAATTGGGCTTGGTCAGTTCTGATTCAAGGACCAAATTAACCGTTCAAATTGGTGGTTCAATATCAATTCTGATAGTTGTTTTTTTTAACAGTTGAGATAATTTGATCATTTTTTTATTAATGACTACAATTTAATGTTCGTTGTTCTCCAAACTTTGCAAATAGGCAATTCATTTTATTATTTTCACATCATTTCTTTACTCTCATCTCTAAATCCCAAAATCTCAATCGCGACTTCAATTCTCCAATTCTAATGGAAGGAGCTTCATCATCTCGGTCTTGGAATAATAAGGAAATAGTCAATCTGAATATCGATCTCGACGACATTCAATTTATCGATGAGGAACAATACTTCTAAGGTTTGGGATAGTCCTTTAAAATCATCTATTTTTATAAATATTTTGAGAAAGTCATTCTTCCATCTAGAAAAATACGTGCAAAATGTAAGTATTGTAAAGCCTCCTACAAATTTTAATCAGGTGATAGCCATGGGTCATTGAAATCACACGTCGAAATGAAGCATTCGACGAAATTTGGAATTCAACGTTCTCAAATTTAATTGTCCAAATTTTCCTTGAATAGTGGAGGTACAAATTCAAGTTTATTTAAATATTCTAATAATAAATTAATAGAATTATTAACTAGATTTATTTTTGTAGAACATTTTTCTTTTAGTATTGGGTCTAAATGCACATTTGATTTTTTTTTTTAAATCAAGAATCATTTATCCATCTACTAAACATGTTTCCCAAATAACATAGTAAGGCAAGGGAAAAAAATTAAATAAGTAATAAAATTTCTCTATGTTATGATATTTAGAATGATCATTGTTAATTTATTCATATATGAGTATAACTTATCATTAGATCGATAATTGAAAAATATTTATTAGTCTATAGAGTTTTTGATGAAGCATATAGTATTCAAAACATCTCTAAATTATTATATTTAATTTTAGAAGAATATGAATTAAGTTCTAAAATATTTTCAATATTATTTCATAATCCTAATTCTAATTCCGCGAAGAGCTTAAATTTATATCTCAACTACTATTAGTAGTTTATTTTTTCATATCCGTTGCATATGCGATGTTTTAAATTTACATGTTTAAGATGAATTAAATTTTTAAAAAAATTAAATTAAGTCAATTAAAATTGCTATTTCTTATTATGGTTGCATCATATCATAATAAAATAATAGGATAGATTTTGTAAATTTTTTTCACTTGATGTACCAATATGTTAGAATTCAACGTATCAATATTACAAGATTTATTTCAATATAGAGAATTATTATGTTTATTTTTTCACACAATACTAATAATACTAATATATATTTATTTTTATACCAATAAAATATATATAGTAGTATTTGTGAAATTTTAAAAATATTTAATAATGCAATCGAATAATTTTTTTGTTTAAATATTAGCGTTTCTCATTTAATTATGATAAATTTTTCTAATATAATTTTAGTTTTAAATGATCATAGTACAAATGAATTTTTATCTCTTTATGTATTAGTAATGAAAGTAAAATGGAAAAAAATATTTTTAATATATTTTTAATATTTATTTATTTGTATTTGTTTTAGACCTTATACTTAAATTGAATATTTTACATAAAATATTAATTTAGTGTTACGATGCTTTAATTTTATTTAAAACTTCTTTTAATCTCGTTAATATTATATAAAATACTTAAAATAATTTATATAAAATTTATAAAAACTATAATTTAAAATATAGATTAGAACTTAAACAAAAATTATATTAATTTAAAAGTTACAAAAAAACACGACTTTTATTTAGAGAACGAACGAAATGCCATGATGATCTTCAAATTCTAAATAAAAATTTAAAAATTATTTTACGACGTCTTTTAATTTTAGTAAAGTAGATTGTGAGTCAGATTTCAATATTCTACAATAATAGTCACAGAAGGTTGAAAGTTTTACCATCTTCTCCATTATCACAAAAAAAATTATAATTTGTTCAGTGTCAATCGTTGTCGTAGAATAGACGTTTAATTCCGAAAATAATATATTAGATGAACGATGATCTATTTTGTCACCTAACTGTTTAGAAACACAAATACTACTTGATGATTGAATGAGAGAAAAACAAAAAAATTACAAGGAATATAACTATCAATTGACGAAATAGAAGGTTTTGATATCGAATGAATGAATAATAAGTGAATAAAAAATAAAAATGAGTAATAATATCATTTCCTAAAATAAAAAGATAAACGAACTATGTGTATTTTGATTTCTTATATCATAAAGAAATACATAGACAACTTAAATAATTATACGCCTTTATTTATTTATATTTAATAATAATAATAATAATAATAATAATAATAATAATAATAATAATATTGAATGTCATGAATCGTGAATCGAATTATATTTGATAATTTTAAATTATGGTGGCATGAAACGTTTATTCTCAATATGTTAATCCATTTCAGAATTAACATGAAATAATTTTAAATTATGAATCATAATTATGTTAGGCGACTAAAAATCGACATTTCAAGAATCATTAAATCATCGATTGTGAACTTATGGTACTGTCAATTCATAACCGTGATGGGGTCTGCATACGCCTACCGATCGATTTTGTGACTCCCATTCCACGAGCCAGTTCACGGCTCCGACACCGGTGATTTATCCCAAACGACATCGGGACGCGGAATCAGGCTGGGGCCGGCTATTCCAGATTAAGTCAAATGGAATTTGAAGTCTAATATTAATTTAAATGAAATCGGACCAAACGCATTGCGGTTGGTCCATCGCGCTTCTCATGAGTCATGACCATCGTCGCTCCGCTCTGGATCATCAAAGCGGTCGCCTCCTCCGCCTCGGTTGACGGAAGGACGAACAAAAGTGTGCCGTCCCCTTCGCATCTCGTGTCTCGATTTCCCTTTTCCGCCTCCTCACGCCATTCTCCCTTTCTTTCTTCTCCTCGTCTGACCTCTCCGTTGCCGCACAACTCACGCAAGAGCCCCCGGGGTTAGAGAACACGAGAAGGGAGATCTCGTTCGCAATGGATGCCGTCGGCGAAGGCGGCGGAGTAGTAGGAGAGGCCAGGAGGGGGGCGTGGCCGCCGATGAGCGCTCTCGACATCCTGCGCGAGACCGTGCGGATACTCCGCGCCGATCCGTCCCCTTTCATGACCGCCCTCGTGCTCCTCATTTGCCCCGTCTCGGCCGCGCTCCTCTCCGGCGCCCTCGCCCCGCGTGCCTCCACCGCGGCCCTCTCCCGCCGCCTCGCTCGACTCTCCGTCGCCAGCGGCCTCCCGCCTCTCCACTCCCTCCTCCAGCTCTGCTGCTACCTAGCGGCATCCGTTCTCTCTGCCGCCGCCTGCTTCCCGCTCCTCGCCACCGTCCTCCTCCTCTCCCGCGCCTCCATTGCCTACTCCGTCGCCTGTTGCTACGCCGGTAAGAAGCCTCTCCACTCTGAATTCTATGCGGTCGTGCGACGGATCTGGCCCCGCCTCCTCTCCACCTACTTCTGTGTCTGCGCAGCCATCTCTGCTTGCCTCTCGCTCTTCATTGCCCTCGTCCTGCTTGTCTGCAATGTGTTCGCTCGAATGGGTTACCCGCCCGAAATCGTCGTCTACCCCGCCTTGTTCACGGTGCTCATCTTCTCGATGGTTTACGCCCACACCATCATTGTCTGCAACCTCGCGAGCGTGATCTCTGTCCTGGAAGAGGTCTCTGGGCTGCAAGCATTGATCAGATCGGTGCAAGTAATCAGGGGGCAGACGCAGGCGGGACTGCTCATATTCCTTGGGTCGACTATTGGGATGGCTTTCGTGGAAGGGCTATTTGAGCATAGAGTGAAAACACTGAGCTATGGGGATGGTTCATCACAATTGTGGGAGGGACCTCTTCTGGTCTTCATGTATTCATTTGTTGTATTAGTAGATTCCATGATGAGTGCAGTGTTCTATTTTACCTGTAGATCATCTATCGTAGAAGAAATGGGTGAGGATGTCAAATTACTTGAAGCAAAGGGAACTATTTCTGCTCAAGTATAGGAGACTTGATGAGCAGAACTCGTTCACATGATATCTTTTCTTGGAGTTAGTTTCATCAGAGGATGCATACAGAGGGAAAGAGATATTTTCTCTGACTAGATAAAGAATATTCACCAATTTTTCTGGTGAATTAAAGAATCTTCTTCAAAATGTTTCCATGTCAAAAATTGCCATAAACCAAAGCTCGCCATTTGATGAGGCAATGCAACCTTGATACTTCATATACTGTGCCTCCCTAATTGTTCAGATATATAACCAAGTGAGATCCTTAGTGTATCATGTAAATCTTCTTACATATCATTATCTAGTTTGTGTTCAAGAATAACTTTGTCTCAATGGCGTCCTTTGCACAGTATTATACATTTGATTGCAGTGGATTTTAAAATACCTGTTGTGTCACTCTCTCATAGTGTTTGCATATCATTAACTCTCAATTTCAAACTTGATCAGTTATGAAATTGTCCATGTGCTCATTCTGCCAGATGTAAAAGATCTAATTTTGCTACATAGGAATCTTGTCATAGGCCTACATAGCATAATTTTCTTCCATGGTATAGGATTTTTACAATTAGTGGATCCTTGTGAAAATACTGATATTGGTGCATGCCTTGAGTTATGTAACCAGTGTCCAAGGTTGTTGGTTGGAAAATTTTGATCAGAAAAATTATAGATATTTATCTTATCTTCATGGCATTTTATTGCATTTCTTGGAAAATTCACATTTTACTTCTCAGGTTACTCTCGCTAATCTCTTCTCCATGCTAACTTGAAGATGCCTCATATACTTCAATTCATGCTCAATGAATGTGAGTATACTTTTTTCTGCCTTTTCTGCAATTTGAGTTACTGAAGGCGTCATATGTCATATTATCTTATTATTTAAAATTCTTTGACTTTACTTGGAATTAGGCTCTTATAGCTGACCATAGTTAGCTGGGAATAATAAGGCTTGTTATTACTGTTGCTCTAACTTTGATGAGGTAATTCTTTACATCTCTGGAAGGGTGTCTTGAAGGTATGTCATCTTATTGTGCGCTTATAAGGGAATGACACTCCATATCTGTAGTTTAATGTTGAGTTAAACCCCTCTCACCCCTGTTGGTGAGCAGAAAAGTTTGTCCACAGTTGTTTTTTGCACATAATGCAGGACCTGTGAAGAAGTGGGATCCATTTTATTTTGCGATTTCTTGAAAGGCATCTTAATGGTTTGAAGTTATCTTCTGATCCTTGTATGGACACTAAGCCTCCTCATTCCTAGCTAGTATGAGAGTAAAATCTTCCCTATAGGAACCCATCCATTGGTTGCTAAAAGCCATTGTACTTCTCTGATAACTTGCTCTTTCTACCATTCATGAGAATTTACTCCTCATGGTTTCCTTTTTGTTGTACTTTTGGTTTGAGAAGTTTGTTCTGTTAAGGTTCTTCATGAAAACTATGTTTTAATACGAGGACAAAATTTTCCCTAGGGTGTTACATATTTTCATATTCTCCGGAGCCACAAAATTTTGTTTTCTGAGGCGATGAAGGCATAAGGCCCTTGACTAGTAGAGATAAAATTCATCCATACTTTCTTGATTGCATGAAAGGTGTTCATGCAACAACAACAACAAATTTTTTTATTATAGTAATGTCTTTGGTTTTCTGAAATTTATTAGAAAATAGCTGCTCCATAATGGTAAAGTCTCATCCTTTGTGTTGACCAAAGTGACAATAGTCACATTGAACCTATGTTTGAAGATCTCAAAATATAGGGAGAATTTACAAGCTCCATTTCTATTGAGAATTGCATTGGGTTTTTGAAAATGGACTGGAAAATCTAATATAGACATTATTGTTGAGCTTGTGAGCAAAACTTTTGACATTCTATGCCCTTGGAGAATGATTTGTTTGCAAAGTCAGTGACAATACACATGTTTGGTCTAATTTTTAAGATTGTGACTACCTTTTGAGGCTCAAATAGTTCAAGAGACAAAAGAAGCGGTTTTTAGAGGAATTAGCCCCTTGTTTGCCATCAAAATCACTGTGGAACATATGATTTGGTTTGAACATCTCTAGCACCCAATGATTTGTAGGTTTTTTCTACAGTTTCCCACTGATGCATTTATATTTTGGCCTATTCTTCTGCTGTTACAGATAAATGCTTGTGATAGTGCCACAGTTCTAGGTCCGAAGTTAACTTCTATGGCTCACAAACTGTTAAGGGGGTAACCCAGATGTTGATTACTTAACTTGGAGGGGAAGTAGGAGACAAAGGAAGTGATTTTAAGTGAGGAAAAGAAAAGAAAAGAAAGGAAAGAATAAATGGTTCTTTACTTGGATGGAAGTCGATAGGCAACAAAATAAAGAAGTTGAACTATTTGTCGAGTTTAAAGTCAACTTCATTTTACCCCCAAACAAAAATGTTTAATCGATATTAATAGGAAGGAAGAAAAAAAAATAGAACTGAATGTCAATTCTTTCATTTACCTGAAAGGAAGATGAGAGGAAGCAATTCAGCTGTCCCATTCCATAATTTTTAATCCCACCTATTCATAAAACAGCATTTATTTTTCCTTTTAATTCTGCCCTAGTAAACTGGATGGATGGAAGTTTAGATAATATATATATATATTTTTTCTTCTTACATGAACTACATTTATTTCCTACTGCCTCCCTAAGGAAATATAGCAAAGAAATTGGGCCCAAACTTTCCTTCTATTTTCCTTTTTATTTCTTTCCGAATAAATAGAGAAAGCTATCATTCCTCTATTTTGTTTTTCTTCCATCCAAGTAAACACAAATCTTCTGCTTGCTTGGAACTTGGAATTAGTCTTTGCCATTGACTTGATTATGAGAAAAATCTGAAACTTTTGGTGAACAGGATGTTTCTTTGCTTGGTTTTATCAAATAGAATTATCTGTCACATTTTGTAAATAGTAGAATGGTGGCAAGAAAACATTATGAGGAGAGCCTCATTAGTGTTGTTAGCTGCACAAAGAAAGAACAAGGTGATTCTGGTCTTCCAGAATCATTAATTTTGTCTGACATGAATTCCAGCCAAGTATAATCTTTGGCTTGAAGTATTCATTACTTGCAAGTTGCTTAGCATGCAACAATGAAACCAGATTCAGGTCAATAGCGATACATCTTTTTACTGTTCATTAGACAAACTGCCTGGTGGTGCATTATTTGTTTTGGTGTTTTGCAGTTTGCATGAATTTACAGAAAGAGAAGCTATTTCTACCAGTGGTAGGCAGGCTAATTTAATATCTAACTATATAGACCTGTGAAATAGTTTATTTTATTCTGATTTTCAGTCATTTTCAGTTTCCCCCCTCTCATTTCTCTCTTTCCAAGTTAACAATCCTTTGCGTCTGACTTATCTACCTTCTCCAATTTTAATATATTTTTTAATTTTCAATCAAAATGAGAATTTGTTTAGTATGGCCTCATTTTTTTTTTTTTAAAAGATGATATTATAAAATCTTATTTGGAAAGCTAAATTGTATACTTAAATTGTAAAATATTTTCTTAAGCAAAAGTAATAGAAAATCCGAATTAATTTGTTATTATACAAATCTATAGGGTTAAAATTAAATTGGTGCCTTTATTTTTTTTCATTATTAAAAGGCTCCCGTTAAAAAAGCATTGGGTTATATTTTTACAAGGCAAAAATTAAAGGTGTGATGTTTTTTTTCGTTTTGAATCATCGCCTGTCTTTCATTTTTTTTTAAATAAGAAAGGCGCTAAACTCCATCAGCCGTCCTTGTAAAATTATATAGTTGCTGACAGTTGATTTTAATTTTTTTTTTCATAGATCAATTTCAAATTTGAATCTTGAACTAGTTGGACAAATTTAATATATTTATATTGTAATAATTATAATTTGTGTTATAGTAATTATAAAATTATAATTTTGATAACACGGAGTTGATTTATTCATTTAATATTTATATTATAATAATTATGATTTTATAATTATTATAATTTAAATGGTAACAGTTGTGAAATTATAATTATTACAATATATTTATAATAATTATAATTTTATAATTATTATAATATATATTTATCTTGTTCAATAATATTTTGATTATATGAAATTATAATTATTATAATTGTGATAATAATTATGAAATTATAATGGTTACCATTATAATATTAATTTATTGTATTACTAAATTCAGGATTTTTTCAAAATAGAAAAAAAATGAAGTGTTCTGATGCTTTTTCAAAATGAGCCATTTTCATAATAACAAAAGCTACTTTTTTAATTTTTGGTCTTAAAATAAATTAGAATAATAATTAACTAATTGTCAATATAATAAAATCATATTCATTTGTCTTTATTATTAAATAATTCTCATTGTCATTAAATAATTAACATGAAGATATAATAACTGAAATTTAAAATATAATTTCTATAAAAATATGAGATGTGTAATAGTCAGGGTAAAATAAAAATAATAAAAAATAGAGTTGAAAATTAAATATTTTTTTTTAATAGTTAAATATTTTTATATAAAGAAAGAGATGTACAATGCTCTTCACGTTGAGATCCTATCATATTTAACAGAGTATTATATATATATATAAATTCGATATTCTACGTATCCTTATATGAGTGGTCGTGGCCGATGTGGACATATGATATGGACAAAATCAGAGTTTTTCTTCTTTCTCTTTTCTTCGCGTGAGATTTTTTTGTCCCGATTCTTCATATTTATTTTCAAAAAATTTCAAAACTTGTCATCTCTCTTCCTCTCTTCTTTTGGGTACCTAAACCCTAATTCCATCAACGTCTGTCGTCGCCTCTTCCTGAGTCCCTGGCTGTCACCGATCATTCCCACGTCATCATGCTGATATTCCCTTGCTGTCGACGTTTATTGCCTTACTGCCGTCGCTTTCTTATGTTAGTAGAAGCCCTAGAGCCAATCATGTGATGGTTGACGAAAGGACTCATTGTATCATATTCTTGTATTAATAA
>JBBUKS010000104.1:3999742-4011127 GCA_038050645.1 Hedychium gardnerianum | reverse complement strand
TGATGATATCCTTGTGATTCACCATAGCCTAGAAGCTTATGCTAAAAACACCAGCTGGTAGAACCCAAACTTAAGTTTGAATATAATACAAAATCAAACAACCCTATCCAAAATTCAAACAAATTATTAACTATCTCACTACAACTATAAGGTTCCTTTTTTAAAAATCTAGAAATGGGTGAGATAGATCTACGACTTAATTCGAAAATAATTCATTTAATCAATCCACTTAATTAAACAAATAAACCTGAAATTAATCCTAATAAATATAATTTATCTAATTAATCTAAAATTAAATCAAAACTCAATTAACTTATTTTTACCTAATTAAAAGTAATCCTTAATTAAATCCGAAATTAAATAATTAAAATATTTTTAAACTCAATTAATCCAAAGACATTAATTAACCCTAAACCTAAAACCTAAACCAATTAATTAACTTAATTAATCCAAAATTAATTGAAAATCTAACATAATTAATTCAAAACAAAGCTAATTAATCTAATTTAATTAACCAATCCATCAAATCAAATATTAACTTAAATTCGAAATTAAATTAATCAAACAATTTAGATTTTCACTTAATTTAAACTTAATAATTAATCTCAAATAAGTTAATTAAAACCTAAGTAATTCAAAATTCGTTTAATAAACCTAACTTAATTAATTCATTCAATAAATTTAATTAACTGAATATACTCAACTTAATTAATAATTTCAAATCAAACTTAAATTAATTAATCTTAATCAAACATGTTCAAACATAATTAAACCTAAAAATCAACTCCGATAAGCCAAAGTCAATTAATAATATTAACCTAAATGATTTGAAACTGATATTCAAGATAAACTTTGAACAATTCAAATTTAATGAAATTAAACAATTCAGAATTAAAGGATAAATTAATTAATTAAGAAAGTCTTAAAAATAATTTGAGTAATCTTAATCCTAAATATTAAGAAACTCAAAAGATAATTTATCAAATCTCAAAGGGTCTAAGTTAAATTTAAATGGGTTAAGTCAAAATGGGATACATACTTATTCTAAGACCCACTTTAGCTTGCTTAATTTTTTACCTAAATTGACTTATTACAAGCGTTAATAATTTTTTTTGATATTCAACTCTTTTTAATTGCAAATATTGATTGTTAAAAGCCCTTTTTAAATCATGTTTTACATTTTATCACTTGAAAAAAAATTTAATTCTTAAAAAATCTTAATAAAAAAATTCAAAGTCCTTTTTACTTGGTTTTTTTTAAAAGATCTATTCTTAGATACAAATATTTTGAAGGATCTAGATTTTATTTTAAAATGTGTTAAAATTATTTTTGAAAACTCTTTGAAAAATCTTGAAAATCTATTTCTCAATTTCAAAATATTTTAAAACAACTTTTCCAATACTTGAAAAACACTCTATATGTTTTAAAATTCTAAGTGTTTTCAAGGACTTGAAATTTTTTCAAATCTTTAAGTCTTTTGTTACTCTTGTAATTCAAACTCTAAATATTTTTCAAATCCAATTTTGTTGTGACTTTTTGAAAACTCCCTATGTTTTTAATGTATGTCAAAGAGAGAGAGAGATCAGTTAAAAGTTAAGAATTTTTTAAATACTAAGACCTTAACTTCAGAGGGAGAGTTATAATTAAAAGGGAACAACCTTTTTAGCTTTTCTCCTTGAGAATGTTTTACATCTTACTTGTGAAAATCTTTTAAAGGTTTTTCTTTACTTGTTAAAGATTGTATTAAAATCTTAAATGCCATATGTTTTACTTAATTTTGAACTAGGTTGTCATAAATCAAAAAGAGAGAGATTATTGGTGCTGGAAGTACCAGCTAATCGAACCTGTGTTTTGATATTGACAAAGGTTTAAAGTTAAAACTTATTGTGTCTAACAAGCTTGACTAAGTGTCTAGGAAAATCCTAATTGAGACTAGACAAAGAAGTCTTGGTCAAGGTGTTTGGGCAGAAGTCTTAGTTAAGTGGATCGAGAAAGGAAATCATAATTGCGGCTAGGCAAGGAAGTCCTGATAAAGGTGACTGGGCAGAACTCTTGGCAGATAGAGGACATCGAGCAGAAGTCCTAGGAGTCGAGAACACTAGGCGAGAAGTCCTGGGGGTCGAGGACACTAGAAAGAAGTCTAAACGGGTCGAGGATCGAACGTTTAGCAAGAAATTTCAGAGGTCAAGATCGGATGCTGAGCAAAAGTTCAAACAAGTCTGGAAGATCAGATGTTTGTCAATATGTATATTCTCCTGAGAGGAGTATGTGAGGATGTGTTCCCCGTTGAGAGAATAATAGGCATCGGTCTGACCTAGGGTTTCATTAGAAATTCGAAAGTCAGGATCGGACAGTCCGAGACTATCAAATAATTTTATTTAAAATTATTCTATGTTTCTGTGCTAACTCTGTGATGCAGAAACCTTAAAGTATGGAAAAGCTAATCTAGGTGCTTGGAAGGGATCCAGGCGCCCTAAGCCGATTCAAGCGGCTCAAAGAGATTGGAGCGCCTTAATCACCTCCACAACGGCAGGATGAGGTGGCAGTCTCGGATTGCTCGACACACGTCAGTATCCAGGCAACTCAAAGAGATTGAGGCACATGGATCAGGATAAGAGTTGCTGGATAGAGTTTCGCTGAGAGGTCGTCATGTCATCTCAATCCAGGTGCCTCAAAGGGATTGAGGCATCTGGATCAGCCCATATAGGCAATCTTCGACCAAAAGCTTGAACAACACTTTCGACGCTCAAATGACTTCCGCGCTGCTCTGAATTTCTACTATAATGCTGAAATGCTACTCCGACGACAAAGCTCACATCCAGGATCTCAATCTATCATTGGTAAATTTATTTTAACAGTATTCATCTTTTTGTACTCATTTTTAAAGGGGGAACGATAAACGTGTTACCTTCCCTTATCTTTGTAAAAAGGCGAGTCTCCGTCTCCGAATTTCTATTCGGAGAAGAAGGCTTATTAGTGAATTGTCCAACAAAAATACTCAACGGGTGTAGGAATTGGAGTAGCAGTCATCGGGCTGTGAATCAAGTAAAAATAAAGTGTTGTCTTGTGTTTGTTTTTCTATTTATATTTTCACTTCGTACTCAAGTTTTTGAAAAACTTGAAAAAGTCACGTGTGTTATTCACCCCCCCCCCCTTCTAACGCTTTCATTGATCCTACATAAGTTAAGAAACCCTCATTTATGCTTTGGCATGGGATGAAGAAGGAAGTTGGGCTAATAATATGGGTTAACCTAACTTAATCATATTGTCAAACATCAAAAAGGGGGAGATTATTGGTGTAATCATCCTCAGGTCAAGGTTGACCAGTTTGACTAAGCTTGGGTTGGCTCGAGTTTGAGTTTCGATATTAGGACAATATGTGAGAAAGAGGTCAAGTAGGTCATGGTTGACAAGATACTTGACGATGTGTGAAAGTCCTAATTGGAGGTTAAGCAAATGAAAAGTCCTAGCGGGACTAGGTGGTGGAAGACCTAGTTGAGAACTAGACACTAGAAGTCCTAGCGAGGATAGATAGTGGAAGACATAGTGGGACTAAGAAAATGGAAGTCCTAGTTGGAAACTAAGCAATGTAAGTTCTAGTAGGACTAGAAAAATGGAAGACGTAGTTGGAAACTAGGCAATGAAAGTCCTAACGAGACTAGACATGGGAAGACCTAGTTGGAAACTAGGCAAACATAGTTGGGAACTAGGTTAAGTCCAAGGGGGGTCAGTTGAGAACTGACACTTGGCACGAGACAAAAATCCAAGTGGGTCAAGGAGGACTGGATACTTGGTGAACAGAACTTCAATGGGAAGTTGGCAAGGGAAAGTCCAAGTGGGTTAAGGGAGATCAGACACTTGGTGAGGAAGTCCTGGCAGGTCACAATTGACTCGATGCTAGGCAATGGGAAATCCCAATGAGTCATGCATGACTTTAGGGTTGGGCAAAAAAATCCTAAACTCGAATTCAGAGTTTAGTGTTAGGCAATCGATTGGCCAAAGTAATCGATTAGGATAATCGATTGGGAGCTTTTCGCGATAGCACAGAAGGTGCTGGAATCAATTGACCAATTGATTTAGCGTACTTTTGTCGCGAATTCACGAGAAAACAGAAGGGGCAGTAATCAATTGGGCAATCAATTAAGGAACTTCCAATCAATCGATTGGGAGACTTTCTTCGCGAAAACAGAAGGCTCCCAAATCGACTAGCCAATCAATTAAGGCCAAATCAATCAATTGGGCTAATCGATGGTCTTTTTCGCGAGAGAATAGAAAGTGCGGGAATTGATTAGGCAACTTTCTCTCTCACGAACAAAAGCTTTAGAATCGATTGGCTAATTGATTAGAAGATGATGATCAATTAGTATGACTCACTAATCGATTAGATGGGCGACAAAGAGTTGTTCTGCAGGTATTTGAATGGTCGTCTGACGTGGCAATCAATTAGGAGTAAGCCTAATCGATTAGGAGGCATTTTTTTAACCCGAGGGAAATCCTAGAAAAGGGGGGTTTCACGACATGTTAAAGCCATCGGTTCTTGAGAGGTTAAAGGAGAAGTGCTGCTACATTTCTAACCTACAAGAGACATTCCAAAGTGATAAGTAAGCATCCAAAGCAAAGGTTCTTTATTTTAAAATTTTCTATTGTATTTGTTTTATCCTTGCTTGTATTTCTTTGTATTTGTGCTCTCAAGCTTGTAAGATGTTTCTCTACCTCCAGAAGAGTTATGAGAAGGAGAGTTTTCATAGTGGAGTTGTGCGCGAGAGTTGACTCTTAAATTAGTCATCTAAAGGAAGTGAATATTAAGTAAAATCTAAATGTAGTGCATGTGGAATTGAATCAAGGTTTCAGCTACGTATTCAACAACGAATACAATGAAGTGATCAAAGCTATTCACCCTCGCCCCCCCCCCCCCCTCTCTAGCTCTCTATATGTCCTAACAATAAATGTTTGGGGTTTGGGTTATCACTCTAGATCACCAAAATATATTTCAATTTGAGGGATGCACATCAATTTATCTTGAGGCTATGGTGCGATGATAAGAGATGGGACGAGCTCCCTAGACAACGAGGGTTGAAATATCATCTGAGGCACATTATATCTAGGGAGTTTGAAAAATATATGACATTAGACCGTCCGTCATGATCCATCTATACTTCTCGATTTATCTTAATAACTGATAAAAAACTTTTATAAAATTAGATCAATCATCTTTAAAATTAATCGAATTGTAAAACTTAAATATATGAATTAAAAAAAAACACACCAACAATTCGCCCTTATACTTGGAAAGATCCAAGTGAAAAGTTAGGTTATAATCTCTTTGAAAAAAATTCAGCAGCAGCCTGCAGCAATGGCTGTCAAGAATCCAACAAATATTGGTATGATTTTTTCCCAATAAAACATGTCATTTGCTAATCAATTCACAGGAGATTTAGGTACTAAAACTATATTGTTAATGAAATGCATACAAAACACATTACATTATTAATCAATTTACACCGTGGAAAATAGCATATAAACTTTTCTAAAATAATAAACTTGAACAATAACCATCAAATTTTTATGGGATCAATTATATTGATAGTCGTACTTTATGGGTATCATTATCCATATTTAAATATATTTTATTTTATTTATTATTATTAATCAAGTTTTTTTTTCTCTTCTTCTATTAATATAATATGTGTATTTATGTTAATTCGGATGTATTAGATAGATTGAATGGATTTAAATCGAAATAAGAATATTAAAAAAAAACCCCAACTTGAACTTGACTCGAACCTGAATATAATTTGCAAATCTTAAATCCGAACTCGAATAATCCGACCAACCATAATAACTTGACTGACCCAATTAAAAAAGATTTTTTTATTATTTTTTTCATATAATTTTTTATTCTTATCTCAATAATTCATCATTATCATATTAACGTTATTAATATATATAAAATATCTTAATTTTTAAAATAAAATTTGATTTAACTCAAAAAAACTCTTAAACCCTAAATTCAAGTCAATTTGAACCCGACCCGACCATAACCCGAACTCAATCCGATCCTAAACCCTAAACCCAACTCAAGTCGGGTTGGTGGGACGAATTCATTTTTGATATCTCTATGTATCATGATCTTACATCACCTAATTAGAGCATTTATTGAAAATCTAAATATGTGTCAATATCATCTTAAACACATCTCTCCAAGTTTTCCTTCAATATGTGTAATCTCGATTTTTCTTTAATGTTTTCGTTTCTTATCTTATCTATTCTCATATGTTCAGACATTTACTTTAATATTCTCATCTCGATAACTCTCATCTTTTATTCATGTATTTACTTCATAATCTAATATTTAGCTCCATATAATATAATAATATAACCATCGTTTTATAAAACTTCCATTAAATTTAAGATGTATCTCATGATCACAAAAATATCTGATGTCTTCCTCTATTTCAATCATCTTATTTATATCCTATGTAAAAATATTTTAATTAACTTTAATAATGTTAAGTCTAATACTACTAAATTTAAATTTTATATATTTTATATTTATTTTATTCTATTAAATCTAAAATCTTTTATTTTTATAAAGTTGTAGTGAAATTAACGTTTACATTCTAAAAACTTGAAGTGGGTTAATATATATATATATATATATGTGGATTATTTAGATTATAATATTCAAGTTAAAAAAATAAAATATATATATAAAAAAGAAGAAATTTATACATGATGCACATAAAGATGCATACGAAATATGAGTAGGATAATATCTTATATATAAAGAAAGAGAAATGATATTTTATACATCTTTATGTTAGCCTCCGTGGATGACGTCCAACATGTATGATCTATATGCAAAGATGAGTGATGTTACTTTTGCAAAAAGAATACCAAATTTTTAAAAAATAACATCACAAGAGGTGTTATTTTTACAAAAATCTCATCTCACCATGCAAAAGCAACACCGATAATGTTATTTTTGCAAAATAGCATATTTTATGGTATTATTTTTATAAAAAATTGATGTTATTTTTGTAAATAGTACTACTTTAATGTTATTTTTTTGTAAGAGTAACAAATTTTTTATATGTTGATAAGAAAAGAAAAAGATGAATCATATTAAATTGTATATATTGGATCTCACATACCGTCGCTGACGTGTGAGATAACAAATTCGTACATGTATAAAAATTCAAGTCACGATCAGAGTTTGTGTTTTTCAGCCAGACTTGCGAAGCAAATGGTGTGGATGAATCCTGAGGAAACGCCAGCTGGGGTAGGCACAACTCAAAAAAGGCTATAATGTGACCTGTGTGGAATGGTGAACTATAAACAAACAAACAAACAAATAAATAGGTGCAGCTCCAATGCGATAAATATGAGTGCAATTCAACATTACATATTGTTCGCCGTGAAGGCCGGCGGATTCGTCAACTGGTGGATCCCTCGGCCAATACTGAATCTTAATGGACTTCAACCAAACTGTACTGTTGAAGGTGGTCAAAACTGAAGACAATGTTTTGAGACCCGGATCGAGGTGCTGAACCGGACGATAGTATCTCGATTCTTAGCCGTATCCATTCTTCGATTCTCAATTTGATCAATTGTTACATGAAACTCTTCCATAACCAATCATTTCACTCGTAAGTTTCACGCATGGTTGAAACAGAGGTTGAATTGGAGTAGAGAGGAAGCAAGAATTGACCAGCAATTACTGCTTTCCTTTTCATCTTTATCATGATCAAATTCGGTCCAACGCCATGGCATTGCTTCGCTTAGCAGGCATAGTCTACGCCTTGACTACTGCTTAGGTTTAGTTAACCTTCATCTTCCATCCTTGTTGCTTAGACTCTCATTGTTTGAAAAACTTGTCCATCCATTCACTTACCATCGGACAAAATTACGAAAGATCAAACACAAATACACAAAATTATCATCAGCTATCAAAAATCCAACTTGTACATGCTTCCTTTAAGAAAATCTAACACATCAACACATATCCTTATACCGCATTCTTCTCCTCCGGTATGTACATACGTAGAGACCATGGAAGCAACACAATATACATACAGTTCAAAACAGAGTAGTACATGATATGGAGGGTAGAAACAGGGGATGATGAACCGAACCGGGTCGGTTCAATTCTTTGGACCGAGTTGGTTCACGAGGGCGAGGGCGTTGCTGGTGACCTGCGCAACTTCCACCACCTTCTTCCGGACGGCAGTGCGCACGGAGGGGCCGGCGAACTGGGCGAGCCCGTCGAGGCAAGTGGTCTCGTCAGTAAGCGCGGCGCTGACCCACGTCTGCACATTGCTAAGATGCCAAGCGAACCTGCTCCGCCGGGAGCCGGCGGCGCCGGCCATGGCGGCCATCTCCTTCACCGACCGACGGAGCCGGTCGACGCCGTCGCTTAGGGTCTCTATGCAGTCGCGCACCGCGCCGGCCTCGAGGCTCTTACGGGACCGCCCGGCGGCGGCAGAGGCCGACATGCGCCCGACGAAGGCGGAGACGTTGCTGGCGCGGTCGGCGCTGACGGAGAGGGCGGCGCGGGCGAGGGCAAGCTTGCTGCCGTGCACCGCCGGCGCGTACACTTCCAGACACTGCTCGCAGAGGTCGGGGTAGCGAGTGCGGTTGCAGGCGTCGCGCACGAACTCTGCCGTCGAAGAGGCTACACCTCCGGCGACGGCGGAAAGCATGAGGAGGAGGAGAAACGCAAGGGAGGAACGATCCATTGCTTGATCACTGGCTTGCGTTAACTAAACTCACCGATAGGCGATTTCGGCGTGGAGGGGGTTTAAATAGAAGAAGAGCGATTGACGTCGTCATTCAAATATTTCAGTCCTTAAATATTTAAAATTTTAATATTTTACCAACTAAATACTTATAATCCTATTCATCAAATATTTTACTCTCAGATATTTCAAATATTTTATTCCCCAAAAAATATCTTTCTATATCTTTTTTTTTCTTTTGTTAAAAAAAAAATAAATATTTTATCCGATGATTTTAAATATTTTATTTCCAATAAAACCTTTTGTCCGATTAATTTAAATATTTTTAAAATATCTTTTTTTAATAAGAAATATTTATGAGAGAGTTATTTAAAAAAAAATATTCCCTTGAAATATTCCTTGATGGCCTAAGAGTTGTTATGAGCCGCATGGGTTCCGGAATGGTCCGATTCTCTGGTTCCATACAGGTTTCACGTGATTATAACATACTTAATTTTGTTATAGAATTAGTTAGAATAAACTTGTTAAAATCTTAAAATTTGTATGATAAATTCAACAATTAATCGTTTTTGAAGTATACATTTGAATATGTTTTGCAACTTTTGGTGCTAAGAAAAATATAATAATAAAGAGAAGATTCGTATATATCCGGAAGCATCGGTGAATGGGCTCAATGTCTCTTTTATAAAATAATAGATATAGCTACGCCCAACTACTCGCTGACTTAATCCGAAAGCAAGGGAATGATGTTTGAATATCTAGCGACACGTACTTTTTCAAATACTAGTAACAATACCATTTAATTAGAGAAATTAACCAGGGCAAAAATAAAAGGCGACTCAAATTGTATTTTTTAAAACAATCAAAAGGACATTTCATCGGATTTTATCTCAAAAATACATTTTATTCCAGTGATATAGTAATAATTACCGAGTAATTATCAATATATAAAAACTCGAGTAATTATTATAATGTATAAAAATTATTTAATATATTTAGAATGAATTTAAAATTTAATTTGATTAAATATGAAATAGATAATTTTTTATATAGTAACAATTACCAAATAACTGATACATGTGGTAGTTAAATCATAAATTTTAAAATTTTGAATTTTGAATTTTCAATTCTGAATATTATTATATTAAAATAATCTTTATCAATTTAATTAAAATTATTTAAATTTTATTAAAATTATTTAAAAATAATTATAAAAATTACTAAATACCTACTAGAACAATTATTATATTAAGTAATAATTTATATACATTGTAGCAGTTACATAATAACTTTACATTATAGCAATTAATTATAACTACTACAATAACATTAAAAATACAAAATATTATAACAGCTACTTGATATTTTTTATACATTGTAATAACTATTTGATAACTTTTACGTGTTATAATAATTATCGATAGTTGCTATAACAACATCATATATTAATTATTATTATTTTTAAAAGGATGCTCATTTAATTTTTTTTTTTAATTTGAATTATTTTTAGATTTTTGCATGTTAATCAATCGAGCTATTGTAACAAAAAAATGATTACGCTTATATCAAACGCTTCTCACGGCCCATCTTCAAATTACGTGAAGGAAAGTAAATCACAAGATCAACTTATAATTAATCATCAAATAACCAAGAGTAGGAGGATTTTTTTTTTTCCGATGTCCTAGGTTTATCGAAAATTGATTTCTGATCTATTATAATAAATTTACTATTCACTAACCAACGAAAACGAAGCACAATAAAGTAACAATGGACAATGCAAATGAAAGCAAGGGAGATTCAACCAACTTAGATGGAAGACCATTGCACGCATATCCAAATAATACAATTTACTTGAGAATCTTGGTTCCTAAAAGCTTTAGATTTAAATATTGAGAACATAGTTTATTTAGGATTGCATTCCTTGGTTGAAATACAACTGTCGAGTTCTTTTCTATTTCATGTGGAGGAAAATAAGGTAGAAGTTGATTTTGATTGAAGGTAAAGACATAACCGTCACTGGATTTACGAGCGAAATTTCACGAGTCTTCCAGAATTTTATTTATGGCTTAAGATTGTTATCAAACGCAGGCAACATTGACAAACTCATAGTAAAGTATCAAATTAACAGTAGTAGTCATTGAGCAAATTTTGAAACACAAAAACTGGGGAACTTTCAAAGTGTTTGGGTACAAAACGTTCAAATAATCTAGTGATAGACTTCGTCGCTACCTGACATCGTTTAGACATTGTAACGACCGCCTCTGCTTGACTTGTCCCTTTTGGAGTCATCCTAAACCAAACAGTAAATGATATCAAATTAATGAATGTTAAAATTGGATGATGCCGCCATTTCAGTTTTGTTATCCGTTCAGAGTGTTGAAATACGATTTTTCAGTTGATGAAAGTCAAAAATGACTTTAAATTCGAAATCTATGTTTCGCGTATATGAATCTAGACTATTAATTTGCTCAAAACCGATTACAGATGAATGAGAAATTAATTATTTAAAATGAAGCTCAAAATTAGTAGATGAAAAATAGTCCAACATCTAAAAGAACAAGGAGAGATTATCTCCTTATATATGTTGATGTGTTAATGAAGTTAACACAAAAAGCACAAGGTGCTCTCTTCCCATGGGCGAGCAGGT
>JBBUKS010000104.1:3983625-3993787 GCA_038050645.1 Hedychium gardnerianum | reverse complement strand
TTGGTCCGCTGATGAGAGCGAGGTTCCTTTGCCTGTGCAATAGCCCCATTGTTGTCACAATAGAGGTCTACAGGGTCTGCTATGCTAGGAACCACCCCAAGTTCAGTGATGAACTTGCGGATCCAAACCGCCTCTTTTGCTGCATCAGACACAGCAATATACTCGGCTTCTGTTGTAGAATTTGCGACTGTATCCTGCTTCGAACTCTTCTAGCTCATAACGCCACCATTCAACAATAGGTGCACGAAAACCGCATACGAATTTCCTAGTTTGGTTGTTGTATGAGGCTCCATTCTCAATAGGTAATAAAAATATGTCAAAAGATCAAACGAGAATAATTGTTTTAGATCTGAGGCTGAGTCAAAATACATAAAACCTTAGGTACATAAGACTAGTATACCCTCAAAACAAAACCAAGTGAAAGACAGCCTCATGTACAAAAATAATTAGTTCCATATTTTTTGAGAATGCTTTGCAAACATCTCCTGGGTTGTGAATCTAATGATGCTAATTATCTTAATTATGCAAATCAACTTAGCCTTTTTTTATCTATTGATTTTTTGTGGCCTGATATACAACAAACAAAAGGCACAATAAAATTTAAAATGCTAACGACCCATACCCAAGTTGCTAATTCTAGCAATGATTGGGCTAAAAAATAAATTTAGAAAAAATATATAAAAAAAGTGTATCGGAAAATTCAAACGAGTTCCTAATATGAATAAAGTTAGAGTCTTAATTCACAGTAGAAAAAAAAAAGATGATTTAATATGTCAATATCAAAATATATAAGTGGACATTAGTGGACATTGATAATTGATAGAATTGAATAAAGACCAAAACTCTTAGTAGTATGAAAAAGCAGCCCAAAAACAACCTCCAAAACACCCCTAAAAGCAGCCCAAAAACAGCCTTCAATGCAGCCTTCAAAATAATACCAAAATAACCTCCAAAACAGCCCTAAAAATGGCATGTCATGGCTGAATTTGAAGTAGCTGGCTATGAGGAAGTCCTCTACAAATGTAAAAGAGTATGATCACATTACGAGCATGGCACTAGCATTTCACAATGGCAGTTAATATTCATTGAATCCATTATGATAGATAGGAAGCCTAAAGAATAAAGATCTTGATCTTGTGTTCAGTTAACCCAATTGGTTTAAAAGATCAAAAAAAAAAAGGTCAACCATGATTTGAGTTTGAAATGGATGAGCATCGCAAATTGCAAAACTCTGAACTATTACTTAGCCTTCTAAATTATTTGTGCAGGTAGAAAACTTTCAAGTTTTTCTTTTCAAATCTCGATACAAAACATCTTGCATCTTAAAACAGTTAAAACTGACTTCTAACCAAAAAGACTGATTTAATACCGATGAATGGCAAGAACTTATTCAAGATGCAACTACATAACTTACAACATGCCTTCTGGGGACCTTATCGAAATGGTGCAGTTGCTCCGATCGGAACACACGGTGTGCCCGGGCCCTGGCTTGGACTCGCATCAGGGCCTGCATGCATCGCAGGGCCTCTATAACTTGTTTCCTAACAATGTTGTCTCTGACCAGTGCCTAGAGCTTCACAAGACCTCTTAGTTCCTTCAATGCCCTTCTTGCCTTCACAACACCATCACAAACCAATTCACCAAACACATGATTCATCACAGGAACTAGTAGAAACATGTAAAGTAAATTCCTTTACACAAAAACAAGATTAACAGAAGTTCATTAACTCAGATCTGGTATCAGAGGCAACACAATTATGAGCCATACCAACTAAATTGTCATAATTGTGGTGCACAAGATTCATGGGTATATTCAGTAATCAGTAATAGAACAGTAACAGATGCGTTACAAATTGGCAGAAGAAGCAGCAAAACTAAAAGCAAAATGTAAAGAGAGAAATAGAAACAAAAGTAATAGAGCATTTAATAATCTGGAAGAAGGATAAGGATGTGAACAGGTGGAGTAATGAGAGGGATGAGTCCGGGATAAGACCTAAGAGATCACAGATCAAGGCAGGACCAGAGATAGCGACCAAATAGGTGTTTATGGCAAATTTGAGGCGACGTGATCCAATGGAATCATGTAACATTTTGATTTTTGGAGTCACGGAGCAAATTGGGGCTCGATAATTTCAAGTTTTAGGTCTAGTTGCTAAAAAAAATCACTAGCGAATCGAATTAGGGCTACAATTTGGGAAGATTAGGAGATTATACTAACCAAGTAACCATGGAACGCGACCTAGATTTTGCTCGCTGCCGCTTCCTCCTCCTTACCAAAGGTGGTGGCCACTGTGATGGTGACGCCACGCTTTCTCTGCTCCTCCTCATCTTGGGCCGCTACCAATGCTCCTCCGTAGAAGCCCTTCCGCTCCTCCACTTCGGTCGCCGCGGCAGCCACTTGCCCTGCCCTCTACTACTTATGTTGCTTCTACTATGCCTTCTCCCAGAACGGCACCACGAAGCTCCACTGTTGCTTCTCGCTGACCGCCGATGCGGAGAAGTGGCAAAGGAGGCTAGGTGCGGGAGGGTTTCGGCGGACGTGGGTTTTTCGTGGAGTTTTAGAGGTTAGGTTTTTCGGAGATGAGTTTTGGTGGAGGAGGATTTTGAAGGGTAGGCTTTCATGTAATTTTATGTATGTGTGTGTAAAAAAATAATTTTTAAAAATAATGTCACTGTCATAGACTTTGAAATATGTACATAAACAATAATTTAATAAAATTATTATTTATTATTTTGTAAGCAATGTTAATATACAACGAATGATTAAAATCGTTATCGTATGTCCAAAAAATAAACTTATAGACAATGATTTTAAAAAATCGTTGTTTTTGACATACATAAAGACAACGGTTTTTTAAAAATCATTGGCTTTTAAAAAAAAATATCCAACAACAATGATTTTCAATAAAACCGTTATTAAATAAAAAAGATGACGGTTTTTCGAAAAACAGTTGTCTATTGAGTGTGATTGAATTCTAAATTTCTTGTAGTGTAAATTAGGATAGTTAATTGATGCATTGGAGTTAACTAGGGCAATTAATTGATACTAAAATAAGAATTGCTGATGACTCAATATACAAATAAAGCTTTGACAATTATAGATTTAAAGATAGTTACAGTGTAGTAGTAGATTGATTAACAGATTCAAGTTACTAATAAAATCCTAAAAAAAGAGGGTTTTGTGAAAAATTCAATAGATTTTGTCGGTGAGAAATCTTGGACAAATATTGTTACATTCTAGAGACTTCAAATAGCAAGCAAAGTTTATCATTTGTGTAATTTAATTTACTCATGTTATATATATATATATATATATATATATATTAGGTAGATGTCCTTCCCCTCGTTCATCTATCAAGTAAATATAGAGCATAATTTATGCACACTCAAAAGCTAGTGTTATTGTTGTTATTGCTTGTATTGTTGTGTTGCTACAAAAGCAAGATTAGTAAGTGGTTTCTTCCTCTCTGGAAGGCATCTAAAGAGACAAAAATAAAGCAGTGATTTTGAGATTGATCCACTGATTGGTTATAGGACCTGAAGTAGACATCAGAGGTTTTGAACATAAACGATTGTGGTTTGGAGATTAGTAAGTAGCTTATATAACAACAATTTTGGATTAATCCATGGATTGATCATTGGTCATGGAGTGGTTCCAAACGTAAATGCATATGATTTGTGTCCTTCTTCCTTTTGTGTTCGGAATGTAAGTGGTTGTGGTTTGCGCGCTTGTCCTTTTTTGTTCATTTTTTTTTCCACTGTAACTAACATTGTATAGAGATGAGCACGATTAAAATGAAAAAAAAAATCATATTCAATCCTTTACCTATGCCATCTAATATAATATCCTTAACCTGACAAGAGTTTCACTATTGAAATTTTAGTTTTTTTTACCTTTCTAAACTTTTATTGTCAAATATTGAGTCACTCTTGACATGTTTAAACTTTTATTGTCAAACATTTAACCACTCTTGACTTATCTAATCTTCCACTATAACACCTATTGGTCTTTTTACTTGCCTGCACTTGTTAAATTCCAACCACTCTCGTCAATTCAATGTTAAATTTTATCTATCAATTCTCTGTTAGACTTTTCATTATTGTATTTATCATAATATGATTGCACTACCATATTGTTCAAATATATTATTCAAATAGTTCTCTCAAGCATAGTGCAACGATAAGAGGTAAGGCAGTTAACCTATGTAATGAGGTTCAATTCTCTCATAGGATATATCATACGCTTGTAGTACTCAAATTACTAGTGATGCTGAGTCGTCACGTCAAGAGTTGCTTGCACTTATGGATTTATCCGATGGACGAATTAGGGGGGAGGTCGCTTACCTCCAAAATTAATTTGACCGAAGGCTTGAATACCTTGAATTATTCAAATATCAAAAATATAATTTTTGATTTAATAGGTCTAGCATGATTGCACCAATAATTGCTTCAACAAGATAAATTATGGCCTAATTGCACCAACACTTTTTTTTTTGACCAAAGTAGATATGAATGTGTGCCCACGAGTTAGCGTACTTAGTACTTACATAGGTGGTTGTTCCAATAAATTTTGAGGTCAATTTTCAACGGATGAAAAATATCTCGCTAAATGTCTAATTTTCTCTATGTAAAAGATCGTTGTGCTAAGACAAATATTCCTATGATCTACTTCTAGAGAGTGTGGAGTCGCCTAAAGAGGTGGTTAAAATGATAACTTCACATTTTACTCCAAAAAGTAAATATGACTACACTAGTAATCTCTCTAATAGAATTAAGTTGGGATCTGATGGCATCAAACTTCTTCATTGCACTTTTGCCTAGAGATGAAATTATTTTACATATAAACGAGCTCTATTGGTCCTAGTCCGGACTTTTAACACTGTTTGTCCTTGCGAAACCAATAAAGTTTCTGATGCTTACCAACTTACTATATCTAGTAAAACCAGAAGGACAATGCTATGTTGCCACAGGACTTTCTCACGAGACGGGAGGGTGACACACCAATTGCAATCCACAATTTCTACGCAATCTAAAAGCAACGAGGGAACCATATATCTGCACGTGGCTGACACATGGAACGCAAACTCAGGTCCGAGGTTGATCATCAGGGGTCATTTTGTGATTACTGCTGTGGTTTCAGTTGATCATCAACTTCGATCGTGTAATCTCGTCTGTACTTGTACCACGTGGCACATAGGAGATAGGCCCCAAAGTTTAGGCAGCTGAGAATGGAGAGGAACCAATAGAACAAGTCGAGGTTGATGAGATTAAGATCGGTTCCCTCGATCCATCCACGGTGGCTGCGGGCGAGGCGGGCGGTGACGGCGTTGATGGTGTGCACCAACACCGTGTTGAGGAAGTAACCAAGGGAGAGGGAAAGATAGGATAAGGAGGTGGAGAGGGACCGCATCCCGGTCGGCGCCTCGCTGTAGAAGAACTCCATTAGCCCAACTAGGGTGAACATGTCTGCGATCCCAAAAATACCATACTGGAAGGAGAGCCAGAAGAGGCTGATCTGCTCGTTGTGATGGACGAAGGCGTTACGCCGCTTGACCTCGACGATGGCGGCTATGGCCATGGAGACGGCGGAGAGGACGAGGCCGATTCCCACGCGCTGGAGGTGGGAGATGCCGGAGGGGCGGCCGGTGAAGCGACGGACGAAGGGGATGAAGAGGAAGTTGTAGAGGGGGAGAAGGAAAGACATGAAGACGAGCGGGATGACCGGGATGGAGGAAGGGGGGACCTTGAAGGAATGACCAAGGCTGAGGTCCATTATTCGACCCTGCTCCACCGAGAAGGTCTGCAATTGTGCCAGGCAGGTGTTCATCACTATCGTGCTTGCTAGGATCGGGAGCATGAGGATGATGATCTTAAGCTCCTCAACTTGGGTCACGGGACACACCTTCCATGACTCCGGGTTCGTCCCTGCAGCCAACACTGCGGCCTTGTCGAAGAACCTGCATCGGTGCTTTCTGATCATTTGACGTAATAATTATTGTGGAGCTTCAAAAATCAACATTCTGATTTTTTTTTGTTACGAGAAAAATATTTCGATCAAATACCTCAACTGATTCGTGTGAACCAGAACTTCTTCATCCTTCTTTCCTTTCTCATTCATCTCATATAGTTCATCTGCATTGTCCGGCAGTGGTAATTTCCGATTGCGAATGGAAACGATGAGAACCTACAATTTTAAGGGTAATCAAGTCACCTGCTGCAAATCAAATAAATATTCGTTCAAGTAGAGACAGACCACCTTTAGGATGACCTCCAACCTCATATAAAAATAATTAATGATTATAATTTTTATTAATATTTTTTTAGTCCTACAATTAATTAATTCAATCTATTTTTAATTTCATTGGTTTAAATCAAAATTATTTTGATTTGATATAATTGAATTAAAATCGAATCAAATTTAATAAGTTAAATGAATTATAATAATTTAAGATTTTTTAAAAAACAATTTTTTTTTAATTTTTTTTCTCTCCAAATATCAATTTTTTTTTTAATTCAGGTAGCCTACAATACCGACGCCTACCTTTGCTTCTTTTCCTCCCTCCCCCCTTTCTTTTTCCACCACAGTTGCTCCATTCTTTCGACAGTTAAGCCCAAATAAATTTGAATGATTCAAGGGATCAATTGTTTAAGATTTAAGAAGTTTACAATTAAACCTGAATAAGCTTCAGCATCGGGCTGTCTCCGGGTACCCGGACGCGGTAGAAAGGCTTCCCTGCGGCGAGGCATATAAAACCGGCGATGGTGAGGACCATGCAAATAAAGAACGCCAAGGCCCACCGGTTCTTCTCGGTGCTGAGCCAGACGATGAACGTGACGCCGATGCTGGCACCGACAGTGACGCTGAGGAGGAGCCAATTGAAGTAGCTGGTGAGATGACGTGATTCCTTGGGGTTGCTCTTGTCGAACTGGTCTGCACCCAGCGCCGGTAACGCCCCGCGCGTGCCGCCGAAGCCCACGGCGAGCAGGCACAACGTCGTGTCGAACAGCCTCAAGTTGCCGTCCTTTAGCGGGCACGTGAGGCATGTGGCTGGAGGTCGCAAACTGCTTTTGTGGGCTTGTATGGTTAAAAGCGCATAGCCCTTCAAATTTATCCCAAGGTAATTTACTCGCCAAAAAATAAAAATAAAACAACCAACTAATAATATATAAATTAAAAAAATTAAAAGAATGTCCATTCAATAATTTTATTTCGAAAATATTCTTTCACTCAATGTTGTTATAGTATTTATTGATTTTTACTACAACATGTAGAAATTATCTTGTAGCTATCATAATGTGTTTATGATAAGTTTGAATTTATGATTTATGATTTACACCGCGTAGAAATTACTCAATAATTACTATAATATGTAAAAGTTATCTAATAGTTTCTACAATATGTTTAGGATGAGTTTAGAATTTAAAATTTAAGATTCATGATTTATTGTTCAAGATCTCTAAATATTATTATATCAAAATACTATTTATTAACTTGTTTAAAATTATTTAAATTTTATCAAAATTACTTTAAAACAGTTGTAGAAATTATCATGTAGATACTACAATCTTAAATTCACTTTAAATACATTGTAGCAACCGCTGATAACTTCTACCTATTGTAATAACTACTCGATAGATTCTATCTAGTGTAAATTCTAAGTCCTAAATTCTAAACACATCTTAAATACATTGTTACAAATACTGTGTAACTTTTACACATAGCAACTGTCAATAGCTGCTACAACAATACTGGATCAAGAGGTATTTTTTAGATAAAATTATTGATGAAGTGTCCTTTTAATTTTTCTTGAAAAAGGATGTCTATGTAATGTTTCTCTTAATTTGAAACGTCCTTTTTTATTTTGTCCAAATATATAACATCTGCATTGGATCATACATGAAAGTTAAACTAACATAAATAATTAAACATGATCAAAAAAGCTACAAAATCTTTTCATAAATGATTATCTCATCTTTTGTCTCGCTGAGATATGTAGGGTAGACAGTTTAGATTACCATACTTTTCAATCTCTAAAAATCTAATAGTTAATAGTTACCAGTGTTTCAAAAATTCCGAAGACGAGAACCGTATTGAGGCGAGTCATGTAGGTATCAGAGATGAAACCTCCCAGCAAGGTAATGAGGAAAGTTGCACCCATAAAGTTGGTGAGCATGGTGGAAGCCTCCGCCAAGTTGAAGTGCAACACCACAATGAAGTAGATGACCAAGCTCACCATGTTCGCAACGAGTCCCAGGCTGTCCAATCCTGACATCACTGTTATCAATTCTCAAGATTAGAGATAATTATCTCAATAAAGATGGTGTACATATATATATATATATATATACAATTCTTACCAAATACGAACGTGGCAGCTCTGTAACCTCCTTTTCTCACCCGCCACGATGATCGGGGAGGAGCGTGTTCACCACTGGCACCGGCCTCGTCGACCTCCATGGCTGTGCTCTTCTCCTGCATACAGCACGAGAGGGATCACGTTAGTTGGACATATGTATGAGAAATCAAATATGGCAATGAACAGCGCCATATATATACACACATCGACTGCTGCCATTGCGAATGCGAATCTGTAACAAAAGCTCAGGCCAGTGCGCCTGCAGGGATCGGATCAACCGATGGGAAAGTAGCCAAGGAAATGGAGTCGAATGTAAGAGGAGATGGAGGAAGCATCAGGAGTTAAAATAGAGTGAGGCGTCACCTAGAGGATGCCGCTCCCCTGGCCGGCACAGCTACACCCCACCGTTTCATTTGTCTTTTGATGCCTCCGTTAATTCATTCTTACCTCGGTTAACGTGGCATGGGTCCTAGCTAGCTAGTTGATTGTACGTGTTGGATCACCCTCCGGCAAAAATATAATATCTTGCTTGGTCACTCCGTTGAAACCAAGTTAATCAGCAATAAAATAATTTAATTGACAATGTCAATTGTGGGTAATGATGGTAAGTAATAGACGTGGGATGGAATCAAGTTAAAGCAGATTCTCCATGATGGAGCCAGAGGGAGTGACAAATTTTGTCCCGCCTAACTAATCCGCTTCCAAAGAAACGAGAGTGAGTAGGAAATGCTGTCGTACATATTCCATCCCATGACTTGGTCAAGTTGCGGAGCCTGATGCTAATGGCTCGGTGTCAATTATGAAGGAGCTTAGCCGTCGAAATCCATCGAATGTTTATTTATTTTACTCATATCATTTTGTTTTTTCTTTCTAAATTCAAATATACACCTACTCATTTTATATTATATTCCGGAATGATTTGGAAAAAGGGAAATTACCCACGCAAAAATCGTTCATTCACGATTTTGCTCCAAAACTTCATTGTTTTAGTGAAATTTATCTTTATATTATCACTACAAAGGGTGAATAAATTATCAGTAAAAAAAGCTTGATAATTCCTTCTTTTACTAATAAATAAGGATTAATAGCTTTTTTTTTTTTACCGGATTTGGTTCGTAAACCCTGGTCAATAAATGTTTACTATTCAAAAATAAATGTTCACTTCAAATGTATTTTGCACGGTAATTTTAACAAAGTCCAAAACACATTTGACCGTTAAATTGGAAAAGAAATTATTGACTATTTTTTTTTCTTCAAGTTATGTGTTACTATAAGATAATGGGAAGTAAATTTGGAAAAACTAGTTAGAAAATACCGACCAATCAATTTTTTGGTTGACATTTTTCTAAAAATATTGCTAATAATGTTAATTTAGCTACAAATAAATATTGGTGTTAATTTATCTATAAATTATTTTATAAATATTAATATTAATATTGAAATCTTGCATGTTTTTGATGGTATATTGTATCCTAAACCTAATCCACTAGACTTGCAACAAAGAACATGTTGGTAGCATTTGACTGTTAGATCTATGAAGTCATTTAACTATTCTTGTCAAAAGTGAGTTTTTTTTTATCATCGTCTTCTAATAAGAAAATACACATATAAATATCATATCACTACAAAAAATCAGGCAAATAGCGACGGAATTAGCGACGGAATATAGTTTCCGTCGCTGATTAGCGACGGAAACTATAGTCCATCGCTGATTGGCGACGGAAAAAGGTTTCCGTGGCTGATTCCGTCGCTAATTAACCCGACGGAATACGTAACCCTAATTTATGTCGTGTTTAGCGACGGAA
>JBBUKS010000104.1:3963491-3978027 GCA_038050645.1 Hedychium gardnerianum | reverse complement strand
GCTAGCGACCAGTGCTCCCTTCGGGTATGAGCTAGTCGTAGCATCGATGATGTATATATGCTAGCAACCAGTGCTCCCTTTGGGTAAGAGATAGTCGTAGCATCGATGATGCATGTATGCCAATGACCAGTGCTCCCTTCGAGTATGAGCTAGTCGTAGCATCACAGAGATACATGGGCTAGTAATCAGGGCTCCATTTGGGTGTGAGCTAGTCACTGACATGATACTATTTGGGTTGTTACAGCCTGGCTACCCACGATGTCATACGTGATAGAGAGTTTCTCCCACAGCCTATAGCTAGATAGCTACCTCCTGTCTGAGCACGAGGTCATTCGTGTTAGAACGTTTCTCTCGCAGACAGGGACCCTAATATTTTCGGACTGCCCACGAGTATCGTGGTAGAGTGTTTCTCTCGCGGTTCACAACTGACTAGCTAGGTGTCTTGATCATTTGTATACTCTGTGGTGGAGCGTTGCTCCCACATACGAGACCCCAATTTATATACTTGTTTCGATATACGCAGATGAGATATTGTACTTATATGGATTACTGATGGTACATACATGAGAGATGTTGTACTCATTTTTTTTATTATTTGCACTACTCATGATACGGTGTGCAGCTGTTTAGAGTGTCTGTGTAGTAAAGACATTCATGAGCATATTTCCATTTGGTGAGTATCTACCTCTAAGACTGTATACTTTTGCACTATTTATAATGTTATTGTTCATGCACCGTCTTTTGAAACCTATTGAGTATTTCTTGTACTCACCACCCTTCATATTACTTTATTTTCAGGTTAGCTGTGGGGTTGCTTGGAGAGTTCTGCCCATGCCGTCCCTTGTCGCATTGAGTCTCGGTGATTTTATATTTGCTTTAGTGATTTTTCTTCCGCATTTATGTTTCCTTTGGAATTGTAATAAAATACCTAGACTTGGACTTTGTTTTGATTTTGGCTATGTACTTGGAGTCTTAAGTCATGACGGCACGCAATTTGAGTATTTTGATTTCTTTGTTTCTTAGTTGTTTATTACTGCGTGGTTGTGCTACCCGAGTGGGACATTTGTTTATTACTGTGTGGTTATGCTACCCGAGTGGGGTATTTGTTATTACTATATGGTTGTGCTACCCAAGTAGGGTATTTTGTTTTATATTGTGTGGTTATGTAACCATGAATCTGTGATTGTCATAAGGGAAAGTGTTATCTGTTTTTCAACGGATATATATATATATATATATATGATATGATATGATGTTAGCTTGCACACCCTTATGTAGGCAACAATGAGCAACTCTCATAGGGTCTAAGCGCTTGGATTTATCCAGGTGCCTGGATCCTTTTTAAAAAAAAAATTTAAGATTTCAGTTGTCCCAATAAGATTTTGCCTTTAGGTTTTAGGGGTTGAGTTATAGTATTAAACACAAAAGAAATTGGGTATGCACGGGGTGTGCATGATAAGATGTGCGGGATATCAAAACACGCTCACTCTATATATAATTTTATTTTTTTTGATATATTTTTTAATTTCTTTAACTTGAATACTATAATCCAAACACTAAACTCTAAAGACTAAGTCTCAAATTCTTAATCTTTTTCTCTAAAAAATATTAAAAAATTTATATTTGGTGCACATGGGGAGGTGAGCATGATATATATATATATATAAATAAATAAATAAATATTATCCTGTCACCTCTTGTGCTCACTATCGTGTGCTCCATGTGTAAATTTTTTTTATGTATATTTTTTAAATTTCTTTAGCTTAAATACTATAATCTAAATCCTAAACGGTAAAGACTAAACCTCAAATTCTTAACCCTTTGCTATTAAAAAAAATAAAGAAAAAAATATATACTTAGTATACACAGGGTGCACACGGGGAGGTGAGCAAGATTACATTTCTGTATATATATATATATATAAGATTTTGATATACTGCTCAACTTACGTCGCATACTCCGTGAGCACCTAAATTTTTTTATTTTAATTTTTTAGCTGGAACACTATAACCCAAACCCTAAACCATAATGACAAAATCTTAAACGGTGTAACTCCAAACTAATATATATATATATAGAGAGAGAGAGAGGGTTTTGATATTCTAGACACCTTATCCTACACACCCCGTGCACATCCAAAAAAAATTGAAATTTTTTCGATTTGAAAATTTTTGTGTGCTTAATACTATAACCCAATCCCTAAACCCTAAAGGTAAAGTTTCATTGACACAACTAGTTACTTAAAAAAAATAAACACAAAAAAAATTGATCCAAGCGCCTAGATTCTGTGAGGGTCGCCCAAGTCACCCACGGAACGGGTGTGCAAGCTATCATTTTCTTATATATATATATTGAGATATGATATGGTGCTCACCTTACGGTGCACACCTGTGATCACCTAATTTTTTTTTATTTATTTTTAGCTTGAATACTATAACATAAATCCTAAAGGAAAAATTTGAAATGACATACACTACAAGAAAACATAATTTTAGTGACGGATAAATTTTATCGCAAATCTGCAACAAATTTAGCGACAAAAAATAATTTCATCGCAAATTAGCGACGAAATTTGTGACAAATATATTTTAGTCGTAATATTAGCAACCAAAATTGATTTGTCGCTAAATTCATCACAAATTAGTGATGAATATGGTTTTTGTTGCCATATTTGAATTAGTAATTTTGCGACGAAAATAATATTTCAAAAATTTATAAAATATATATTAAATTTTTAATTTAAATTAAAAATAATCTATTTTTTTAAAAAATACAATTTTTTAAAATAAACTATAAATTTTAAATAATTAAAAATTTACAAATACATTCAAAAAAATGAATTTAAGCTTTTCTTATTATTTTATAATTATTTTTTTTAGTGAACCATGGACGATGATTTCAAGATGAATAACAATTTTGTCTCCAAATCATAAACGAATTTGTTATTGGGCGACAAGTTTCTTTTTCGTCTCCAAATTTAAGATTAATCAAACTTGAGTATGATTATTCAGCTATTCAAGATTAATTTGACACAAAGAAAGATTAGATCGATGAAGCTTGTGTTGGTGCAATTAGCCTGTAAGATTTTGATGTTTGATAATATTCCTAAGATCTGGTCAGTTTGACTAAAAGTTGATCCAAGTGGGATTTGATGTTTGGAATAGAGAAGTTTAGTCAAGTCAAAGGTTGACCAGATGACTAGCTGTTGGTGCTGGAAGCATTAGCTAATCAAACCTATATTTTGATATTAGCAAATGTTCAAAGTTAAGAGTTTTCTTGTTATCTAATGAGATTTACTGAAAGTGTAGGTAGCTCAACTAGAAAGTTCTAAGTGATCTTAGGCAAGGTACAAGTTCTAGTTGAGGCTAGGAAAAGAAGTCCTAGTCAAATGAACTGACAAGAAAGTCCTGGTCAAATGGACTGACAAGAAAGACCTAGTCAAGGAGACTGGCAGAAGTCTTAGTAGATCGAGGACGTCGGGAAGAAGTCCCAGAGGTCGAGGACACTATACGGGAAGCCTTGGGGGTCGAGTACACTAGGTAGAAGTCTAGACGGTCAAGGACGGGACGTCTAGAGGGAAGTCCCGGAGGTCAAGATCGGATGCTGAGCAGAAGTCCAAATAAGTCTGGAGGACCGGATGTTTGGAAAAAAAAGTAAACTCTCTTGAGAGGAGTGGGTGAGGACGCGTTCCCTGAGAAGAAATAGTATACGTCGGTCTGACCTAGAATTTCATTGAAAACTCAAAAATCAAAGACCAAACCGTCCAAAGACTGTCAAACTATATTACATTATTATTTTATATATTGTTCTATGTTAACTCTGTGATGTAGGAGTTAAAACCTAGAAATAGTTGATCCAAGAGCTTGAAAGGGATCCAGGTGCCCTAAGAGGATCTAGGCACCTAAATGGTATTAAGGCGCCCTGAACCCAGATCAACGACAGGATGAGGTGGTAGTCTTGAATTGGTCGACACACGTCAGCATCCAGGCACCTCAAAGGACTTGAGGCGCCTGGATCAGGATAAGAGTTGTTAGATAGAGCTTCACTGAGGCCTTGCTCTATCAGCCTCAATTCAGGTGCCTCAAAGGGATTGAGGCGCCTGGATCAGTCTATATAGGCAACGATGACCAGTAGCCTTTGACATTAATTCTCTATTCTCAAACAACTTCTGCGCTACTTTGAAAATATGTTACGACGTCGAAATGCTTTTCCGACATCGACAGACAACTCCGGATCATATTTACGTGTTGGTCCAATTTATTTATTTATATTTGTCTGTTTTCGTGCGTGATTTCTTAGGGGTCAATAAACATGTTACCGGTCCCTATCCTTGTAAAGATGAATCTCCGTCTCCTAGTGTCTATTCGGAGAAGGAGATCTTTTAGTGGATTGTCCAACGAAAGCACCCAACGGGTGTGGACCTTGGACTAGCAGTCGTCGGGCTGTGAACCAAGTAAAAAGAAAAGTGTTAGTCGTGTTATTTACATTTCCACTGTGTATTCTTAACTCGAGTTTCTAAACAAGTGAAAAAACCACGAATGATATTCACTCCCTCTAGCGCATTCTCCGACCCTACAATTGGTTTTAGAGTGGATCACTCTGAATTTGTACAACTACTGTTTGAGCAAATTTTTTCTTCCAATATTTCATTTTTATTTTTTCGCTTCTAGTTAGAATTGGTGTAATCATCTCTTCTGACAATTTTTTCATTATTAGTTTTTTATTTTTTAAATCTCTCAAAGTTAGTGCAAAATCACTTGAGCGATATTTTTTTTCTTATTCTTTCCACACTACTAATCCAAGACCAAGTCTTGGTACATTTTTCTCTTCTTTTTTTTGCAAGAGTTTTTCTTTTAAATGACCCATCAAGAAGGCTATAGTACTGTCTGCCCACCTCTCTTCTATGGTGAGGACTTTGACTACTAAAAGGGTTGAATGAAGTACCATTTGAAGACCTAAGTGAAAATGTAGATAGTGATCCAAACCGGATTCACTATCCCCACCAAAGATAGAGAACAACTCGCCTGCGATAAGTGGGACAACGCCACTTAGAGGAAGATCGAGGCAAATGTTAAAGCAACTCAGACCCTATAATGCAGCTTGACCAAAGAGGAGCTAAACCGAGTCGGACCATTCACAAGTGCTAAAGACCTATGGGAGAAACTAACAAAACTACACGAAGAGACTTCCGACACCAAAGTATCAAAGTGTGATTTAATATCAAATAAAATGTATAACATTAAAATATGGGAAGGAGAATCGACAAGTTAGCTACATGGCCGAATTCAAGATCTAATCAACGACTTCCACTCAATCGTACAATAAGTAGAGAATCACGATATTATAAGGTATACTCTTAAGCAGCCTAATATACGCCCGACCGAGAAAAGTATCGCTTTGATTGTAGGTAAAATCAAGACAAAGGATCCGAAGCACAAGTACTGAATCGAACCCGAATCTAAAGGCAAATGAGATTTAGAAGATGATGAAGAAATTGCCTTCGAACTAGTCAAACTAGTTCGGAAAATACTTAAGAAGAAGAAGATGGTCCAATCAAAGAGCAAGCAAACTAGTTTGAAACAAACCACGAAGCCCAAGTTAGACGTGACAAGCTACGGGTGCAATCAGAAAGGACACTACAAGTCAAAATGTTTAAACATACAGGAAACCAAAAAGAAAAGAAGAAGGAAGGCCTTGAAAGTAACATGGTCCGAGTCATCGGAAGAGTCGGATGAAGAAGAACAAACTCAAGCAATCTTATTGGCACTACTGGTACAAGTTCACGTTGCCAAAACTGAATCCGAACCCGAGTCCAAGACCGAATTCGAAGCTGAGTCCAAGTCAAGCCATGGATTCGTATTTGGTTCAAAAGGTTTCAACCCCTATGTAAGTCCTACTTTAGTTGAAAAACTATATAACATGATTTCTTATTTGACTCATAAATTAGCCAAGTCCAACGTTCGGGTCAAGTCATTCCAAAAGGAGGTAAAAGTCCTTAAGGAAGAGACTAACCCAAGTTCTTTGATTGAACCTGTTAAATATGACAAATAAAAATAATAAAATAATGGGTGCTAATCGAGAAATAAGCATATAGAATTTTTTTGAAAATTTTTAGGAATGTTTTTGGATTTAATCGAAGCTAATATGACGAGTTTAAGGGGATATAGATATTTGACTTTTAGAAAGTTTGTTTGAAATATCAATTAAGTTGGGAGTTGATTAGGTTAATCAACCTAAGGTTATAATTAATAAACCTAAGTATGAGTTATTAAAACCTAAGTTGGATTTAATTTTAACCTAACTATTCCTATATAAAAACACTCGATTTCTTTCCCTTCCCTGTTCATCTCGCCTCTTCCCCGATTCCTCACCGCCGCCTACCCCCTTCCATCTCAATCTCCTTCATCTCCTCCTCTCCCGATCTCCAGCCGCCGCCCACATCCTCACCGATTGTTACTGCCATCCCTCTAGCCCGCAACCACCGTTGGCTAGCCGCTAAGCCCAGTCAGCCACAGCTATGGCCAAGGCACGATAGGAGAGGAGCAGCCCCTCGATCTTATCAGTCACCCATCACCACCATCTCTCTCCCTCTTCTCTCGACGCCACCAGCCGTAGCCGACCATCATCGCCGACCATCACAGGCCACAGCCAAAGCCAAGAAGCAACCCTTACCACACAGTCGTTGTCGGAAGCTAGGTCTCGACCCCTCTCTGCCTAGCCCGATCACCTCTACCTTGATCTATTGTAGGTCACGACGCCATCACCATCGGTCAGACCTAGGTCAGATCCCTTTCATTGCTCTAACTTTTTTTCTGCTACTCTAGATCCAGCCACTATTGCTACTATTCGGGCCAATTCAACTATTGTGGACCAACTTTCAAAATCCAACCACCTTGGCATAGTTAGCCACCACCTCTGGGAAGTTAGAGTAAGGGGTAATGAACTAATTTCCCTATGTTTGAATTTAGTACTGATTGGTTAATTGATAACCTTAGATATGATTTGGGGTTTGATGAGTTCATATTTGTGTAGATGTGTTTTCTTGTATATATACATCTTTGATTCTTGGATTGTTAGGTATTTTTTATTGTTGGCTAAGTGGGATTGATTATATCAACATTTGTTGGCATAGAAGAAATTCAATCTTTGGGGAATTAATATCTAAATGAAGTTGTTATGTTTAGGCTTAATTTCTAGGGTTTCATGTAGTTAATAGATTGGAAATTGATATGTGGAGTGATATGTGGGTTTAGGAGATTTGTTGATTGGATTAGGGTAACGAGTCTCTAAATATAAATAAGTTTCATTCGATCCATTAATTAGGTATTTAGTTCGTATGATATTGCTAGTATGTTTATTACTAGTATTGGTTTAGCATTTAAGTAGTTTTCATATATCTGCTTATAGGATCCGGATTTGAGACAGAGTGTTGGATCTAAGGATAGCTAGGGCTTTCTACTACTTTGAAGTGGGTACTTCTAACCGTGTTTCTAGTAGTTATTTAACTTAGTGCATATTTGATACCATGATTAGTAATTATTTTTACCTTAATTCTACTTGGTTTATTACTTGAGATTGATACTTGTACTACTTGTCCTAGAAATTATCTATTTATGTCTATCCAGTCTCATTTGTTTCCATATCCTGTAAGGTGCACACAGATATGGTGTGTACAATAGGAATATGTTTGTGTTTGTATAAGCATGTAGTTTGTTAGACACGCGAGTGGTGTGTACATATGTTCATATGCTAGTCCACTGTGTATTATGCCATGTAGTTGCAAGCACGTGTGTATGACATGTGTTTATGATATTTATCCTGTGTATTGCTCATGCATATATGTTTTGTATATGTACACCTATGTGTGACGTGTACCTACCTATTTAGCGTTGTTGTATGCACATGTGAACACGTGGGTGACATGTAATGTAGGTGATATGATATGTTAGAGGTTATACCTCATCTCTGATTGGTAGTGTATACTCACGTGTGTGACGTGTATCTGATTGATTTGTCTTGATTTGATGTGACCTTATACATTGCATGTGTATGCATATACGAGGATGAGATTATTTATATTCTCCTCGTCATGTTGTTGCATGCAAACTAACAATCACTTCTCCTTTTGGGTGTGAGAGCATCGTAGTCATGCTATTTCTTGCTTATTGCTTGGATGTATGCATCCGGTCTGTGGATGAATTGAGATTTCCTCTCCTAGATAGAGATTGTATACCTTGGCTACCCATGAGGCTACCGTGGTAGAGCGTTTCTCATGCAACCCGTAGCTAGATAGCTACCTCTTGTCTGCCTACGTGACTATACGTGGTAGGGTGTTTCCCATGCAAACAGAAATCCTGACATTTCGGACTGCCTACGTGGCTATACGTGGTAGAGTCGTTCTCACGCAGTCCATAGCTGACGAGCTAGGTGTCTTGGTCATTTGTATATCTTGTGGTGGAGCATTGCTCCTACATATGTTGATTGTATTCTAATACATATACTGGTACTTGCATATGAGATATTGTACCCACGATATTTATTACCTGTGACTACTCATGCTACTATGTGTTGTTGAGTAGGTAATGGTATAGTAGATGCATACATGTGTATTTTCGATTGGTGAGTATAATTTCCTTGTGAGACTGTATATCTTTGAATTCCTGTATACTTACTGTTCATGCATTATCTTCTTATATATGCTGAGTATTTCTTTTATACTCACCACCCCTACTATTTATTATTATTCCTAGGTTAGCAGGTATACATTGGTTGGGTCGCTCGGAGATTTCTGCCCGTGCCATCCCACTCGCAATGTTGAGTATGACAAATAAAAAAAAGTTAAATAATTTATGTTAATTGAGAAATAAGTTTATAGAATTTTCTAAAAATATTTAGGATTTTTTCTGGAATTAAATGAAGCTAATATGACAAGTTCATGGGGATATAAATAATAGACTTTAGAAAGCTTGTTTGGAAATATCAATTTAGTTGGGAGTTAATAGATTCAATTTAACCTAAAGTTGAGTTATATATACATATATAACTATACCTAGTTTATTTCATTTGCCTACATAACTCCCGATTCAAGCCTTTCTTCCCCGATTCCTTTTCAGTCGTCGACACCTTACTCGACGCCATCGCCCTCTTTGTCCCTTTTCTCCTCGCATGATCTCCGACCGTCGACTCCATTCCCTTCGGTCGACACCAACAACCACAGCCGACAGAGGCTAGTATCGCCGACCATCTCAGTGCTTGTCTCCGATCCTTCTTCCACACTCATCATCGTCGATTCCCTCCCCATTTCACCACACGATCGGGGGCAAGAAGGACTTCTTAATGTCGCCGAGATCCCGCCATCCCTATTATAAATCATCCGCCAAATTACCTTGCTCAGGTCGGATTGGCCGCTTGGGGTCAGATCCGGCCACCATGGATCTGTCCAATTGCTACCACTGTAAGGTAAGGGTGTGAGAATTCAATTTGGGTTGTAGTAGTAGTCTGGTATCGATTTTTGATCGGTTTTAGATCATCTTATACAATTTGTTTCAGCTTCTAAAATTTGTCCAAATTGGTTCTGTTCACCTCCAGCCACATCTGAGTTTTTTCGGTAGCTACTACTAACACGGGTAAGGGATGTTTAGTATTCAATTTGGGTGGTATAGGCCTTGGATTGATGGCTAGATTTTCTTCCGACCATTTCTAGGTTGTTATTGTGTATTCATCCATTTTCACTGTGCTTCACTGCCAACTTAGTTTCGGTCGGCCAGTCATCATTATGGATTTGTTTCCAGCCACCTTCAGCAGGTATTAATGGGTGAAGAACTTGATTTAGTATAGCTATGGTGCTAGCTTAGTGATAACTTGAATTGGTGGACTATGTTGTGGTGTATTTGGGTTGGATGAAGATTAGTTGTTTCTTGCATATATATATCTACAACTGTGATTATGGGATGTTAGGTTGGAAGGTGTGATTGAATTTTTTTCTAAATTGGATTTGGTATGATTAGTAGTAAGTTTCATAGTGGTTATTATGTTTGGGATAAAATTGCTAGGGTTTCCTGTAGTTAATGGATTGGAATTCGTACGTGAAATGATATGAGGGTTTAGAGAATTTGTTAAATTGGATTAGAGTAACAAATTCTTAAAACCTAAGTTGGTTCCAATCAATCCATTAATTAGATGTTTAATTCATTGAGTATTGTTAGTAAGTTATTACTAGTATTGATTTAGTGTTTAAGTAGTTGTGTAATTCTACTTATAAGATCCGAATACGGGACGGAGCATCAGATCTGAGGATTTCTAGAGTGTTTTACTTTTGAGGCGGGTACTTCTAACCTTGTCTCTGGTAGTTATTTACCTTAGTGCATGATGATACCATGATTAGTAATCATTTTACCTTAACTCTACTTGCTTTATTACTTGAGTTTGATACTTGCCTGCTTGTCCTGAAAATAATCTATTTAGTCTATGTAGTCTCATTTGTGTTCATACCTTGTACAGTGCTCACATGTATGGTGTGTACATTAGGAATATGCTATGATCATGTATTTGATAGACACGTGTGTGGCGTGTATTTATATTCATTTGTTGGTCTGTGTTGCATTTATGTCATGTGGTTAAAAGCACGTGTGTGGCGTTTATAACAATGCATATGTCTTGGTAGATCTAGTGATGTACATTACTTAGAGGGACATATGTAATGTTGAGATCACTTGTATCCTACTCATCAGGGAGATGCATACATGCTATCAACTTTGGCTCCCATTTAGTTGGTTGAGTGAGTTGTAGCATCACTATGTTGCATGCATGATAGTGATCACTTCTCTCTTCGGGTGTGAGAGCATCATAGTCATGCTATTGCTTGCTTATTGCTTGACAATATGCATCCATCTATGGATGAGATGAGATTTCCTCTCCTAGATAGAGATTGTATACCTTGGGCTGCCCACGAGACCAGTCGTGGCAGAGCATTTCTCATACAGCCCATAGCTAGATAGCTACTTTTCTATCTGCCCACGATATCAGTTTTGGCAGAGTGTTTCTCATGTAGACATGGACCCTAATATTTTGGACTGCCCACGAGACCAGTCGTGGTAGAGCGTTTCTCATGCAATCCATAGCTGACGAGCAGGATGTCTTGGTCATCTATATATCTTGTGGTGGAGCATTGCTCCTACATATGGTGATTTATTATGGTGGAGCATAACTCCCGCATATGTTGATTTTATTCTGATACTTACACTGGTACATGCATATCAAATATTGTACCCGTGATATTCATTACCAGTGACTACTCTTGATATTGCGTGTTAGTTGAGTAGACGATGGGTAGTAGATGAATACATGAGTATTTTCAGTCAGTGAGTATATTTTCCTTGCGAGACTATATACCTTTATATTCCTATACACTTACTGTTCATGTACTATCTTTTTTTATCCACTGAGTATTTCTTTTATACTCACACCCCTACTATTTATTATTATCCCCAAGTTAGCACGTATACGTTAGTTGGGTCGCTCGAAGGTTTCTTCCCATGCCGTCACACTCGCATCGAGCTACCTCTGTCTTCTTTGCATTTTGGTTTGTTTTGCTTCCGCATTTATTTTTAAGTCTTGCGCTATCATAAAATAACTTAGACTTTGACTTTTTGGCTTATTCCTTATTATGTATTTGGAGTATTATGTCGAGTCGACTCGCACTTATGTTTTCGAATTTCAGGGTTGAGTAGACCTCACATTATCCTATGATGTTTGGTTATTATTCTCTATTTCTGCATGGTTCTGTCAAGATATGAGTCTTGTGGACTCATACCATAATGTATCTGCAATTGTCACTAGGGAGTATCATCCATATCTGGGGGCATATGTACTTTCAGGGCGTGACATTGAGCTACGATTTTCTTCTTTCCATCTTGGTTGTTTTACTTCCGCATTTGTTTTTACGTCTTGCGTTGTAATAAAATGACTTGGACTTGGACTTGTTGGCTTATTTTTGGTTATGTACTTGGAGTATTAAGTCGATCCGGCTCGTACTTATGTTTTCGGATTTCATGATCGAGTAAACCTTATATTTTCTTATTCTGTTTGGTTATTATTATTTATTCTGTGTGGTTGTGTTAAGATATGAGTTTTGTAGACTCATATCATATTGTATATGCAATTGTCACTAGGGAGTATCGTTCGTATCTACGGGCATGTATACTTCCGAGGCATGACAGAACCAGTTCAAAGTGTAATTTCAACTCAAGTCCAACAACTTGAGGAAGAAAATTTCACTTTAAAAATTCAAGTCAAAGAACTTGGAAAATCATTGGAATCATTCACTACGAGTTCCAAGTGTCTTGATACGATACTTGGAAAACAAATGGCCGTATATAATCGATCTAGACTAGGATACAAGGCTAAAACACGATTTAAATCTTATTTGTCAATTATAAATTGTAACACTAGAAATCAAGTCCAAGCGTGGGTCCCTAAAATAAACTTGATTAATCAAGTTGGACCAAACAAATATTGGACACCCAAGGGTCAAATTTATTACCTAGATAGACTTTATCGAGGTTATGACCCAGGGGGAGCTAATAGAAAAATAATCTTTTTTTGAGATGCATGTTTGATTGATTTACTGTTTTACCTTGCATGCTTAGTTTATTTTACTTAATTTAGAACGGTTAAAAGGATTGATTGATTTTGACAACCTAGCATCGGAAAGGATTGAGATGATAGTAAGCTAAGGAAACTCTATTGAAAGCATGTCTAGGTTGAATCATATGTGTTCTACCTGGTGTAATCAACTTAGTGGATTTAGCTGAAACTACCCAAGTCAGACATGAGTTAGTTAGACCAAAACATAGTACTAAGTTCTATGGGTTGATTGTTTTAGTGAAGCTTTGTCTTAGATACGTGGTTACTTTAATGATATCCATTGTGATTCACCATAGTCTGAAAGCTTATGTTAAAAATATCAGTTTGTAGAACCCAAAGCTAAGATTGAATCTAACATAAAATTAAACAATCCTCTTTGAAATTCAAATAAATTATTAATTATCTAATCACAACTATAAAATTTCCTTGTTTGAAAATCTAGAAATGAGCGAGATGTTAAGCTCAAAAATGTATTTTGATTGATCTATAATTTAATTCAATTAAAACTTAATTAATCAAATTCACTTAATCTAATTAATTTAATTCAATTCAATTAAAACTTAATTAATCTAATTTAATTTAATTAAAACTTAATTAATCAAATTCATTTAATTAATCTAATTAATTCAAAATTTAATTTAATTAACTTAACAAATCTAATTAATCTAGTTAATCAAGACTAATTAAAATTTACTTAAAATTTAAATTTTATTAAATTAAACCTAATTAATCTAACTTAATTTAATTAAAACTTAATTAATTTACCTTAACTTAATTAATTAATTAACTTCATTTAATCAATCTAAGATTTAACTAGGCTTAACTTAAAATTAAACTTAATAAGTAATCAAATTCCATCTCACAAAAATTACCCATAGGAAGAACATGATTGATAATTCAGAATGGGTGAGATAGAATATAAGTTGTATCACTCAACCACTCTCCACTCTTAAAACTTCAAGTATAAGTTGGATCCAAATTAAATATCTTATATGTAGGAACATAAAAATTTAGACAAATGAATGTTGAAAAAAAAGGGGTTTATACTTGGACTCTAGAATTTATTATTATATTTTTTTAAAAACTTCCTTAATTAAGTATTGTAAAATATTGCAAATTTAAATTACGCCTTAAAAATAAGAAATAAATTAGAGGAAATTTATTGCGAGTGTTATAAAATTTTTGGGGATTAATTCAAAAATATATGAATTAATTAGGGTAATTTTTAATTTAAATCAATTAAATCCAAAGTATTAAATATAAACCCTAAGTTAATTAAATCAAAACCTAAGTTGAGATATAAATACGAGTACTATACGATTTCTCATCACTCGACAATCCCATTTCTCTCAAGATGCCATCGTTGAGCACAACCTCTCCTTTGATCGCGCTCGTCCACCGTCGCCGAGCTCACCCCCTTCTCTCGATCTTCTTTTCCTCTTCTCTCATCGCCGCTCAGTCACCGGCGATTCGGCGTCGACGGAGCAATCCCTGCCTCCAGCGAGCCGTGGCTATATCTTCGACGGAGCACCATCGTCGGGGATCAAAACTAGAGTAAGCTTCCATCTCCTTTTATCTAGGTTAATGGATGTTGTGAATTAGGTTTCTGGCCAATCTTGGGGTTGATCAAAAAACCCTTTTTGTTTTTCTTCTTTTTGGCCAGCTCTGGCCACGGTTGGAGATCAGATTCGACCAAATTCAACACTGCCTTGCTACACTCCACTGCCGACTCATGGCTCGGTAGCGGCTTGAGAAGGGCGACGAGGTCTTGGTCTTACTCTTCTCCGATTGAAGCTCCCATGTTCTTCCTGATCTAGGGATCGCAGACCACCTAGGATGAATTCCAGCGCAGGCTTATTGTGCTTCGGTAAATCTAGGTTAGGTGTAGTGT
>JBBUKS010000104.1:3933414-3954874 GCA_038050645.1 Hedychium gardnerianum | reverse complement strand
TTGACGCCGGAATTGAGGAGAAGGCAAGAAGAGAAAATAACCGTCCTCTAAGTTTTTTCAAGAAAAGAAAATTTTATATCATAACAAAGGATTCTCCTTAAATAACTAAACAGGAATCTTATATAGACTCTAGACCCTAAGACACAAAAAAGAAAAGAAATCCTAATAGATAGACCCCAATTCCTATTTGTAAAGAAAAGAAAGAAAGAAAAAAGAAAGAAAAAAATATTCATAACAGACTTACAATCCTAGAAATTCTAAACGGACTCAAAATCCAAAAAAATAAAAAATAGAAATTACCAAAAATACCTAAAGACCAAAAATACTCTAAATACCAAAAAAATATGAAAAATACAAAATTATCAGAAATAATAATAAAAAACTATCCATCCTCCTGCATTGCCCGAGGTTGAAAAGAATTCGTCCTCGAGTTGAGAGTAGTGTCAGCTCGTAGCCCATGAGGAAGATCATCTGGTATCAACTAGGTAAAATCTTGTAGCAATTGCTGGACTTTCGCCTCTTTGTTATTTGGATTATCTACATGATCACCTTTATTGTCGTGAGTTTCATGAGGATCATCTCCATAGTCATCGCCTTCATCACCAACATTAGTGGCATCTTGTCCATACTTGTTCTTGATGACAACCTTCAGATTGTGATAAACTTCTACACACATCTTCATGGCTTCCTTGAAACAAGAAGCCCCCACTGGAAGAATCATGAATTCTTTCATAGAAAGCTTATTTCCAGCATGTGATCCTCCATTGATAACATTAAATGCAGGGACAGACAAAACTAAGTTCTTGTTTCTGGCAAGATTTGCTATGTGCTTATAGTTCACCAATACAGCAAGTGATATAGCCAATATGGCGTTGGCACCAAGCTTCTGTTTGCACCAACCCCATTCATTTTGAGTAACATCAAGTTGTTGGACCATGTAGTTATCAATCTGTGCTTGCTCAATAGGATCCTTGCCGATCAATGCCGGAGCAATTACTTTATTCGCATTCTCAACCGCCTTAAGGACACCCTTTCCAAGATAATCTACGTTCTCGTCTGGATCATCGATCTTTATGTACACCAGATCAAAACGTGAGAGAATAGGAGGAAGAGCCACATCATACTTGAGAGATTTTGACTTCTCATACCGTTTACAGAGAACATGCATTGGCCTCCACTGAAACGCCTCCCTCTTCAGATCCAAGTAGACGATGCATTGTGGGTGCGGCCTTACAAATTCTACCACCTTCAGCAAAAGGTATTTGTAAGCCTTTCCCACAAAACACCTGTGGTTCAACTCATTAGCAGCAAGGGCTTGCCATCTGAAAAGAGCTTCAGACTTGAAGAAGAGTGCTTCAATTACTAATTTGGACGCAAGGTTATAATTCAGGTCATCACACATGAGAATTTCTCTTAGTTTACTGCAACTCAAATAAGCAAAACGGATATGATGGAGTAGGCGAGAACTCAAAATACCACGACGTTCTCCCAGTACTGTAAACTGTGTGTGTGCCCACTTCAGAACAAAGACATATATAGCATATTCTGATGTCGCTTGAAGGTCATCACTTGATAGAATAGTTTCAATGTCAGCCAGGGGAAGATTCATAATTTCGTCTTGGAACTTAGCTGTACTCTTGTAACTGTTGGCAAGGACGTCTTTAGCAACATCTATCAGAGGTTGGACAGTGAAAACTAATGAAATGATGTAAGGCAAATCCAGATACAACAGTGCAGATTCTGTTGTCATAGGCAAACTTCCAAGTGGTCTACTGCAATATTGCATGCATGAAACAACCTCAAACTTATCAGCAGCCATCGGCACATCCAAAAGGAGAGTTGGAGATGTAATTGACAGTTTTTCACTATACATAAAACTCAAGAGCTCCATGAAAGCAGCTTCCACTGATTCATTAACTCTTAGTAATGCATGCTGCCGTTCGGATTCATTCATGCTATTTGAAAAAAACTGGTAGAAGAAAGGACCTTTTGCAGCAAGAATAGCTGAATTAATGTAAATGGGTAACACTCTGAGAATGCAAGGAGAACTCATAATTGATGAATCCTTATTCTCAGAATCAACTACAGCTCGCAATGCACTTAGTGTCAATTCATGGGGCGCTGACACATCATCTTCATTATGAGTTTCATATTCCTCACAATCATGGTCTTAGGCTCACAGTTTGATGTAAGTTCCGAAGAGCATTCTGCAGACTCTAATGCTATTTCAAATTTGGATTCTTCATTAGCATCATCCTCTTCTTCCAAGACATCATAAAATTCATTATCATCCATCTCATGCTCATCATGATCGGTGTCAGGATGAGAGGTTTAATGAACTTCATCGACAACTTCATCCATCTCATCATCATCATAAATTGGATCATTAGTCGCCTCGGTCTCGTCTCCAATTTGAGATCGAGATTCCTCTTCAATTTCTTCTAGGTCAAATTCCTCTTCTAAATCATCTTCGAATCCATCAAGGTCATTGTGGGAGTCGAAGCTATTGTCCTCCATGGCAAAACTTAATCGTCCTAGAATGAAGTTTGAGTGTAACCAAAGGGAAAAAACTAACCTTTCCTTTGTTTTTCATCTTCTCCCAATCCTTGATCTTGGTTTTACCCTGTTTGTCTCATAAGTGTCGCAAGTACTCCCACCATGACGATGCTAGGTTTGAAGGCAACCAATTTTACCTTCATCTTATCTAGAACTTGCTTATAAACGAAGAACCGCTCCACTTTGATCCAATCAACAAAATTTTCTGTCTGTGACGTACCAAAAAATTCAAGTAGATCAACTCAACATCCGAGGTCACCATGTTGATCCTCTCGACCACGTACCTCACGATCTTCACGAACTCGCGCCGACTCAGCTAGACGTTGGGTTAAATGTCTCTATAAATCCTCAATCCTCAACCGTCTTTCACGGTTCTCGGCTTCCTCCGTCAGAACTTGCCTACCACGACCACGACCACCTTCCATTAGATCCAATGCTCGACTTCCTCAAATTGGACACTGCCAGTTGTGATACCAACTGATGCAGGGCAGGATAGCGATTATCCTGCGGGCTAACGAGAAGAGGAGAATTGAGGAGAAGACAAGAAGATAAAATAATCATCCTAGAGGTTTTTCCAAGAAAAAGAAATTTTATATCATAACAGAGGATTCTCCTTAAACAACTAAACAGGACTCTTATATACACTCTAGACCCTAAGACACAAAAAAGGAAAGAAATCTTAATAGATAGACCATAATTCCTATCTTGTAAATAAAGGAAAAAAATTTCTAAAAGAAAGAAAAAAATATTCATAACAAACTCACAATCTTAGAAATTCTAAACGGACTCAAAATCCAAAAATATAAAAAATAGAAATTACCAAAAATACCTAAAGATCAAAAAAATACCCTGAATACCAAAAAATCTGAAAATTACAAAATTATCAAAAATAATAATAATAATTTGTAGATCCTCCTGCATCAAGAGTTCATGACAAGATGGGAACTCGCTGAAGTTTATGCAGCAAAGAGAGCTCGTCTGAGAAGGAAATGAGCAGAAGCACAAGACATGCTAGGTGGGGAACAAATATGAATTGTATGGGTACAGAGAAGACCGACGCTAGCATAGCAAAAAAGCAACAAAGTTGGGTAGACCAGGTTTAGTCTGGATACAGTTTGTAGCAAGGGAAGTTGTATTGCATTTGATGAGTTCCAAAGCTGGTGACACATCCTAGCATGGATGAACTGAACAAGAACAAAGATCTATTGTTGAAGAGGGTAAGAACAAGATTCATCTAGTGTGCAAACAGACTTTTAGCAGCTAGTGTCCCAGTGCAATCCTTGCTCTAGAACAGGAACCTTTCAAGTCAAATCCATGGCAAGGATGAGAGGGAAGGAAGGAGGGGCAGGCATTAAGTTGAAGAGAATATGGGTAAGGGGAGATTGTCACCAAAATAGCCAACCTCCGCCTAAGAGGATTTTTTCTCTTTCTGAAAAAACCTAGCCTTAGGAGAGAGGCTATAATACCATACTACAGTAGGAGGAAATAAGGTTCTATTGATCTCTTTGAATAGAGCATTAGAACTATTAGGACACAATACATAATCGTTGATTTAAAACACTTAATGTGGGACTAAAACACCTAACTCCTATAACTATAAAGTCTTAAGAACTCTATCACTGATAATAACAAAGTTTTGCGTGAACAAGATTATGACAGTTTCATTTCCTTCATACATACTCATAGGGATAGCTTTATCACAAGTAGAGCAACTCAGATGATTAAAATGTTTGCTTGAAGATCAAAAATAGGAAAACAAGCTTCGAGAAAAATGGTAATTAAACCTAATGAACCATCAAACCGACATATTTGTTTCAAGTAGAAAAACAAACCGGCTGAAGGAATGGATCAAAGAGGAGAAAACTGCATCAGTTCCACTCAATAAAGGAGTCATGTCAAATTTTGGATTCTTCTCAAAACATCTATTAACAGACTTTGTCAAGATAAGCAGCATCTGGAACAAGGTAATAAACAAATAAGGGACCATAATCAAACACAAAATAGTTGTGAAAAGGACACAATTTGCCTATGAAATCATGATCAAAATATAATAACCAAGAAACAAAAGAGCCACAAGAATGGCTAGGAAAAAAGTGTCACATGTACCTGACCATAAATAAGTTCTAATTGTCTTGTCAAAGCCTCATATGGCTCTTCCGTGCAGCTTATGCACACTAAATAGATTGGACCTTTAACAACAAAAATCACCTGATCATACAGAAATGCAAAATAACTCACAGAATAGTGGGAAAAAAAACAATAAGAATAAACATGATCAGCATTAAAGTAACAAATGTGTTCAAAAAGGCAATAGACTCATATAGCTAAAGAAAAGTACAGCAATAAGTACCCAATTTAAATACAAGAATGAAAATGTATGTCCATACTAGAGGTTCATTTTCTTACAAGTGGAAAAAATTGAAATGTCGTATGATCTTATCTAATTAACTCCAGCAGATAATTTTGGTATAGAAACATGTGTTCATACTTAGAGGCAAAAATCACTATCAATCTATCATATCTAATGTCCGAAGTCCGAACACAAAGTAAATTTCCAATTGTAAATTATCAGTGCATGAAAACACAAGTTACAGTCAGTATGATGAAGACCTAAAAAAAAATAGGGGGATAAGGTATTAAACAATGTTTTAGGCTTTGTCAACCAATAAGATGGAACGTCTAGCCTTTCACCTAGTGTCAAATAAGAGATCAACTAGGACTCTTTGCAAACATAACATAAATAAGCTGATAAGGAAAAAAAAAAAAAAAGGCAGCCCGATGCACAAAACTCCCGCCAATGCGGAGTCCTAGAGAAGAGTCTATTGTACGCAATCTTACCCTACTTTGCAAAAGGTTGTTTCGAAGACTCGAGCCCGTGACCTCTAAGTCACACGGCAACAACTTTACCGTTGCGCAAAGGAAAAGGTGGAAGTAATTGAGATAGTAGGTATAACTCGTGCGAGTTTGAATATGCAAGCAGCTCTCTCCTTTTCAATAAGACTCTGATATGCTATAATCCTACTAAAGGATTGCATAGTAGAACTTAATTCACCATTGTAATGAAAGAGTGATGGTGCAAATGGAAGAAAGTATTCATAAAAAAAATATGGATAATAATGTTTTCCACTTAATCGGAATAATAAACAATATGAAGTCTGAGGTGTGGGGGTTTTCAGATTGAACTGCATTTTTTTTCCTTTTCTCAGGCGGTATGCTTCTGTATTTATCCAACATTATTCATATAATGATGGCAACTGGCCGCCTGCAAGAAGCAAAATTAAGGGGCCCTTTTCTCCGAATCCAGCAATTAAGTCATTTGTTTTAACTAAGATCACATTCACTATGGAAACAGGAACTTGTATGACAAAGAATGTAAATCAGTATTGAGGTATCTTCTATATACAAGGACAACAAAAAAATTATGTATAAGATATCTGAACAAGCAGTAGTTGGACTTGGGCAAGAAAAAAATGTAACTAACCTGGTGATTCCCTGCTCTTACATGCTTGATATGATCCCCACTACCATAACATGTCAAAAAATAGTAATAAATTAATTGAAAGTGCATTTCACATGATTGTGATAACATTAAAGAAGATCAGCAAAATGCCACACCTGTTTTCTACAAAAGAGATAATAGCCTGCAAGGTTGCTGAAAATCCAGCTAATTTATGCTCATCTCCGTACCTGAAAGTGCAATAAGATGATATGAAACAGTTGGATTTTATTTAATCAAAATAAACCATGGTGCAACTGAATCTCACAGTTTTATCTAGCAAAGGTGTTATATATTTTTGAATAATAGAAGAACGAAATTTAGCTTTACCTAGACAAAATTGGCTTCCCAGAATGACTCAGGATAAAGTAGTGTTTCTTTCTCTTTCTCCATGAGATTGATCCATCGTCCTACATTTCAAATAGATATAAAATAAAACCAACAACCAATTCCACGACAAAGAATAAACGCTCTACACTGCAATGAATAAGAAAGCATGAAATAAAACTCCATAAATAACTTGCTGGCAAAACTTTTGAATTTTGCGCTTCGAAAGTGCAAAATCATATAACTCGCTTTCAAACATCGAGCAATCATTGACCGTGACCGAGACAAAGATACCTCATCAAGATGACGTTTACGACTCCAATCATCCGGCAAAGCCACTGGGTCATCGATTTCCTCAATTCCGCTAGACAGTCCTCCACTGCTCCCTCTCTCGCCAGCATAACCACTGCTGCTGGGACTATGAGGCGCATCTCCATCTTGATCTGAACCCTCCCGCCAGGCACCACGGACACCAAGCGACGAAGTGCCGCCCATATCCCCAGCAACCGGACAGCCCTCATCCGCGACCTCAATCTCACTCTCAGCCATGTAGAAATCCGAGGGCAGAGTTCCGTTACCGGAAGACTGTTCAGCGCCCGAAGCACTCCCAGGGTCCTCAAAGTCGAGAGAACTCGTATCCTGGGCCCCGGCAGGCTCCGCCCCAGGGTTAATATCAGAGTCATCAGGATTAGGCTTCCGGTAGAAATCCGCGGGCGCAGATCCATCGCTGCCCAAGGCTTCGGCGCTAGCAGTTTCCCCAGCGTCCTCCAGGTCAAGAGAATTCATCCGATCCACTACGACATGTTCGGCGTCGGGGACAGAGTCGAGCTCGCCAGGATTCGGAGTCGGGAAGAGGTCCGCTGGAAGGGATCCCCTGGCGGACATCCCTTCGGCGCCGGTAGCATCACCGGCATCTTTCAGACCGGGATCGGCGTCGGGGTCAGGAAGGGGATTCGAATCGGCGGCGGCGCCCTCGGGATCCATGGCGGACGAGAGCGAGCGGAGGAAGGAGGTGCTGCTATGGGATTAGGTTTTCGATTGGGGAAGATCGGAGGAGGGAGAGAGAGGTCGTCGTCTCCTACCGCTCGGTGCCTCGCCCTCGCCCCCGCCCTCGCGCTTTAATCAGGCCGTTTGGTTTGGTTTGGTTTGGTTTCTTTGACTAGTAGTTGGTTTGCCGCGATGGCAGCTGCCAATGTCTTCGCTTTTCTTTACCCACTTTGGATGGGGCGAGGGGAGGTATATTAATAAAAAGATAAAAAAAAAATAATTGTTTTATATTTTAATTTGAGTATAAGAGTATTCATAATAGATTTTTTTAAATAAAAATTTTATTTTATATTTTATATAAAAAAAATTTACACCTATTCATTTCTTAAATTTAAATTTTATAAACAATATTTCTCTAAATTTAAAAAATAAAATTCAATCCCTAAATATTAAATAATATTTTTTTAATCTCTTTTCTTCCTAAACTCTCTACTATTACAAATATAATAATAAAAAAATGAAATAGAGAAGAAAATAATAAAAATAGAAAAATTAGTGTGATAAAAAGTGATTTTTTAGGATAGTTAATATGGTGTGTAGTAAAAAATGATTATTTAAATTTAATAAAGTGAATAATTTACTTTAAATTTTAGAAATGTAATAGAAAAATTGATGCAAATGCTAAAGTATTTGAGGAATAAGAAAGAGTAAAAGTTCTCTTTCCCTGTCCTCATCTTCTTTTCAAACAAGGATAAAAATTAATTTTTCTTTATTTTTTCTTCCTTCACCTCCTCCCAAATAGATGGTTAAAAATTTTAATCGTCCAAAACATCATACACATTCTACAAATTAAATGTATAATACTTTTTTTCCGTCATATGAAGTTTGAGATTCAACTGTAATATATTATAAGGATTTTTTTTCTGGTGAATTCGAGAATATAACTCATCTAAAATTAGTTAAGCCGAAAATTTAGATACGTCAATTAAAATATAAAAAAATGTACAATATTTTAGTAGTTAGTTTTTGAGCTTTCAAAGCTAGGTGAACTCGCAATAAAAATTCTAAAATGGGAGATTATTAAGAGTTTTGTTTAATAAAGATAAAACTTGTATTTATTTATATTGATAATTTCAGTGTTCCATATTAATTTTGAAAGTAAACACCTATCAGATAAATTCAAAGTATCGCTTATACAGGTCAAAATCGTTAACCCTTATTTATGCGTTTTTTAAAAAAGAAAAAAGAAAACATTGATCAAGAGAATATTTAATTGGTGTTATACGATCAAAAGATCTCTAAGATCATCTTCAATCATAATCACTAAATTTAATGTAATTTTCATATTAAAATAGTATAATTTCAACATCAAACATAATTTCAACTTCAATCCATCTACACCATATCACACCAAAAAAATATATTCTTTAGAATATTCTATTTGTCTTATTCATAATTCAATTATCAACATACATTTTAATTTATTAATAATTTTATATGATAATTAAAATATTTTATTATTTTTTATTTAAAACAAACAATGACACTTACTTAAAAATATAATATTACAATAACACTTAATTAAAAATATAATATTATGAACTTCAAATTTTTTAATATTTTATTATATATTTTTTAATGAAATTAGTCATATAATTTATAAATATAATTATAATTAAAATATATTAAATAAATTAAAAATAATAATTTTAATAAATTAAATCTTTACAAATATATATAATAAAATTAAAATATACCAAATATGATTAATATTTATAAATAAAGTAAAATAATAATTATTATTATAAATTAATTATATTTTATTTTATAAATTATATAATAATATAAAATTAAAAAAAAATTATATCAAATATGATGTAATGAATAGTGTAATACCAAATATGATATTATACTATTTATATATCAAATTTGGTGTAAAGATTTGATGTATGAATTGAAATAATTTAATATTATTTTTATATTAAATTTGATATTTTAATGTATTGATTGAAGATGTACTCATAAGGCTGAGCTCTGGAAATTTGAAGGGTCCTCGGTAGGTTGAGATCTCAAAAGCTAAAAGAGGTTCAACTCTCTGACAATCAACGTGACCAGATGCCACGTGTGTTGGGCTCTTTGATAGGCTGCCCCATGAGGACTAGAAGCCTTGATGCGTTAGAGCGAACACAGTAAATCCGACTTTTAAGGTGTCCATGGTGGGTCCATGGTGGTCGGTCTCTCAGGGAGCTCAACGCATGTGGCATTAGAACCTCTCTTTCTCTATCGAACTTCATCGCCAGAGTCTAATTTAAGAATTAGAGGGACTTTGCCGAACATCTCCGGCGCCGGTCCATCCATGTCATTGAAAGAGATTTGACACTAACACTTGCGTCTAACTACGAGTAGGATTTTGGACGCATTAAATTTCTTTTATTTTCATATCTAGAAAAACAAATGTCATAGTTGAATGAATATTTTGGATTCCTAAAAGCAGAGAGCTAGCTGGAGAAATACATAAGAGATGATGACCCCAAGCCAACCAAGGGGAGATGCGTTTTTATATTAGATGCCTTCTTGAGATGGAAATCAAAATTCCATTTTTTTAATATCACATGTATGATTTGTGTGTAAAGTAATCCAATGTTCTCTGTATTACCACATGCAATTTCCTCTACAAATAGGAGTGCATCTGTGGATGCATTTCCTTAATATCTACATTTCCGAGTCATGAGCAACTCAGGCAGCATCTCTGGCCATGCCATCACCGGTTTTCTTCTGTTTGTTGTGGTCATCTGTGTCGGCTTCTTGCTGCCTCATGAGTCGACGGTGACTTTCTTTCGCTCTCAATGGATGGTAAACTATGTAAGTTTGAATAGATTGGCTAAAGTTGAAAACTAATTAAGATGGATGAAGTAGAAGAACTTGACTTTCTTGTGCACTAAATTACCATGGACAGACGAAAACAGAGCCAACTTCATTGCCAAAAGATGAACTAGAAGCATCGCTGGAGAGGCTCTCCATGCCCAACAAGACCCTCATTATCGCAGTGCTCAACAAGGCATATATCGAACAAGACGGCATGTTGCAGCTCTTCCTTCAGGGCTTTCGAGAAGGCCATGGCACTTGCTTTCTGATCGATCATCTCCTCTTCGTTGCGCTGGACCAGGCTTCCTTCGACCATTGCCTTGCCCAACACCTCAACTGCTACAAGCTTGTCATAGATGGCGTCGACTTCTCCACTGAGGCGTTCTACAATTCGAACGAATTTCTTGATATGATGTGGAGGAGGACCCAATTCCTTGGTGATGTTCTCAGGCGCGGATACAGCTTCATTTTCACAGTAAGTGAGAAACTACATAAATCAAAGGATATGAATGGGCAGCTAACGTTTTCTCTTTCTTCTACCAAGGATATGGATGTGTTGTGGCTACGGAATCCGTTCTCGAAGCTACAGTATGAAGGGGAGGATATGCTAATGAGCAGTGACTGGTTCAATGGCAATCCCTTTGACGACTCCAACTTCTTCAACACAGGATTCTACTTTGCGGCCCCGAACAATGGAACTATAGCTTTGTTCGATGAATGGTATGCATCTAAGAACTCGTCGGGCAAGAATGATCAAGATACGCTGCTGCAGATGAAGAGGGATGGAGTCTTTAGGAGGTTGGGGCTGAAAGTTAGGTACCTGGACACAAATTCCTTCACTTGTTTCTGCCACAAGAGTAAGGATTTTGGTGAAGTGGTGACAGTGCACGCGAATTGTTGTGTGACTGTGAGTGCCAAGCTTACAGATCTCACAGCTGTGCTCCAGGCTTGGAAAGCTAACAATGGGACGTCAAATGTGACATGGCCTGCAAAAACTGGGTTTTGCTTGTGAATCAACGAGTTAACATTTTAATGAATCAGAAAAGGTTGTAACAATTCACCAGAGGGGGAAAAAAAAAGGTTATGACAAGATTTTTTTTTTTTCATCAAGGAAAAGGCACACCGAGGTGTGTTAAGATTTGTAAAAAATGAATTAATCAAATCAGCTAACATTGAATTAAAATAATTAATTTGGTTTCATAAAAAAAATTTGAAAATTATTTTCGTCGCAAGAATTTTTTTTTTCGTCGTAAATTTGATATAATGATTTATAAATTTTTCGTTATAAAGTTGCGACGAGTTTTGGAACGAAAAATATTTTCGTTACAAAATTCGGGATGAAAAATATTTTCGTCGCAAAATTTGCGACGAAATTTGGGATGAAAAATATTTTCGTCCCAAATTTATGATGAATTTATTAATTTTCGTCCCAAAATTTTGCGACGCCTTTTTTGGGACGAAAATATTTTCATCCCAAAATTCATCGCAAATTAGTTTTGTGACAATTTTTTTAAAAAAATTTATCGTAAATGTCGTCCCAAAACTACCATTATTTTATAGTGAGTTTTATCTAATTTAAATTTATGTCTCTCGTTTAACTAATTACATCAAAACTAATCCAATTTAAATGTCACTTCATCAACAACCTTCCTCTTAAGTTGCTAATACAACAAATTTCTAAGGTTCAATGAATAATCAAGGAATTAAAGTTGATTCTTAGCTGGGACGTATTGTAGGAGATTTTTTCTTTTAGTAAAAAACGGGCTTAAGAATATTGATATTTAAATGGGTCTAAGAATGCTAGCCATTTGGATGAGCTGTCATTAGTGCTTCCCGATTTACCTTGATAGCCGGTGAAAAAATTTCATGAGGCCGATACGATCACCCCTAGGGCTAGCCAGTGAGGCTAACTGGGTTTATCATTTTTTTTTAATACAAAAATTATTTTGTCCCTGGGACTTTGTTGCAACGGTCAAATACCCCAGCGATTAATCAAATATCTATGATTTAAATCCCAGCTATGACATGTAATAGGATATTTTTCCTCTAATATTATGATAAATCTAAGGACGTTGATCACTTGGGACGGACAATCGTGAGCACTTCCTTCCTGATTTATATAGTGGATGGAATGTGGAACCGTATTGTTTACCCAAGATTAGTCAATTGTAAGATTTGAATACCTGGTACTACAACTAATCCGAATTCACTTCGAGTTCAACTCACGGTGGCTCATAAATAATTAAATAAAATAGTATGGATTCAAATTCCGTTCGAATATATTTGAGTTCAATTCAAATTTAATAATTTCGAATATGAATAAATTTGACTCGATTCGGTTACAACCCTATGTCCCACGTGTTGTTTCTCTCCTCATTAACTAACTAATGGTTAGTTTACTTGGTGGGATAGATTTAAAAACTGAGGAAAGTTTTCGCGTAAAAAACTTTTTGCTATTTATTTTATCAAGACAGATTATTTATCCATTCCCTCATTTACTTATCACCAAAAAAATGATGGATGAATTTACAAATCCATCGGCAGATCAATTTCTTAACAAATTGTTATCCATCCAAAATCGGACGGAATGTATTCCTTTTCTTCACGCAGCGTCTCGTTCTCTTGTGTCTTCCCTTTCTTCAACCTCTCGAGCACGAGCAACACAAGCTCGGCAGATTGCAAGGCGGCTCTAGGAGATTTCTTCTTCTTCCGCTTCATTTTTCTGCCGCTTTGGGGTTTCTGGAGACGAGACAAGTCGAATTAGATCCACTCCAAATCTTGCTAAAAGAAGAAGATCGCAAATCAAAAATGGCATCACAGAAAGCCAGTGCTAATGGATCTTCCAAAATCGGCAACTGGACCGGCGATCAAGGAGGAAGAATCACGGAGCTCACCATCGTTGGATCTCCTGAGCATTTGAAGTGCTGCCTGTGGTTGCACCATGAGCCTACCTGTGGGTTCTTTCTTGTACAACTCTTCTAAGTTGTGGTGGAGATGGTTGTTTAAGATAGTTCCTTTTGGTTCTTTCATGTACAGCACGACCACTCTCACGGTCCCTCCCGACTGTCCCTCGCACAAGAACTAGTATTAAGATAAATCTCCTACAGTACGCCGCAACTGAGAATGAACCTTAGATCTTTTGATTATTTATTGAAGGGCTTAACCATTGCACCATTATCTTGGAAATAGTACATGCCTTATACATGATTTTTAATAAAGAAGCGTCAGGTATATGAGTCTTCAATTAATTTTAAAAATAATCAATCTAATTCTATAAAAAAAATTTATCAACTATCAAAATAAATTAAAAAATATGAAGTCAATATTTTTAGATTTATTATTTCATTAGAAAAAAAAATTCTATAATATATCGTAACTGGGATTCAAACCTTAATATGTCTGATTAATTATTTGGAAAGTCTAATTGTTACACCATAACTCGAGAGTTGTGTCTTTTTTTTAATATTACTATAATATCATAATATAAATATTATTGAACATATCAAATGTGCATGATCGAATAGAATTTCATATATGTGAAAAGAGATAATATTCACATTGTAATAACTACGAAACTATAACTACTATAATATTATAATAGTTATGATTTTATAGTTTCTACAATACAGACTTATTTTTTTTAATAATATTTATGTTGTAGTAGCTATAAAATCATAATCGCTATAACATTATAATAGCTACAGTTTTATAATTGTTACAACATAAACTTATCTGATTCTATAATATTTATGTTATAATAATTATAAAATAATAGCTACTATAATATAAATTTATCTTGTTCAGTAATATTCATATTGTAGCTATTATGAACGATAATTATCATAACTATAATAACAACTATAATTTCATAATTATTACAATATAGATTTGTCATATTTATACAATTGACCGAAAGTATTGAATAATATGAGACAATAATATATAATAGTATAGGACAGTTATATTATTTTATAAGAATTTGGTGTGGTTGGACCGCTCTTTTTAATTAAAAATATAAAAGGGATTCCGATAAAATAGAAAGCCCCCTGATTTTTACCCAATAATTTATCTATCAAATAAATTACAGCAACCGACTTTTGAAACATTCATTGCGTTTTGTTTTAATACATTCATATAATTATTGATTACTGTTTAAGATAAAAAAATTTACAATAATAAAATTCAATTTTAACCTTAAATTTTAATTAAATTAGACTAAAATATTAATATTTATACATTTCGGAGTTAGCATTTATACGTTTTATCCATATATAAACCACACTTGTGTGAGATTACGCCAACTAAACCAATCCAATCTTTTCGCACTCGAATATCTTAAATAATAATTTCTTATTCACCGACAAAATTAAATTGTTATTATCTTATCCACTCATAGAGTTCAATCAATTAATTAAAGATACTAATTTCTAAGATAATGGTGGGGCAACGATTACTCATCGTCGTCCTCAAATATATTGTGGATGGTAGAGCTAGATTGACAATCTAATATCTAAATATGTTCTTTTGTTGCTAAGTTGGATCGAGAACTTCTAATTTGGCTATCTAGATTGAGGGTGTTATATCTCCTATTCTCCTTAATGGTAGACCTGCTCTTTTACAAGTTGTTGGACTACAATTGAAAAAAATGAGGTCTATGTCGTTTATTAGATGCTATTATGAATAATAAATCTATTGCATCAACTACTTGGTCATTCTTTATGTTAGATTAGATGATGAAGCTCCACAAATAATTTTTGATTTTCCTTCTAAAATTTTCTTTCTATTCATGTTCAATTATGTGATTTTTTTTTTCACAATCATATAACTTTTAAATCATATAACTAGAGTTGTCATTTTTAAAGCTATAAATGAATTAACTATTCATGACCAAAATAAATATTTAGATCAGTTAGAATTTATTTATATTTATTTAATAAATTAAAGAGTGCATTTAAAATTGTAAAAAATTTAAAAAATACACTTAATTTTTAGATTTTTTAAAGATCATATTTATTTTTTATTTTATCTTTCTCATCAACGGCGGATCAAGAGAATAAAATCCTTCCTATCTAACGATGTCAATTATCATATTTTTTTTTTTTTTCATTTCGTTAGGGATCGATGATAGAACATTTGGCAAGAATGAGTCACGTTTTTGAAGAAAAAGGAAACAAGGAATACAGCAAATGTCCATTTCCCATTTGCGATAGAGAAGAAGAATTTCAACACTTGATGCGAGTAGATACGCTGATAGCTGTCCCAGACATTTTTTCCTCCACACACAAGAAAAAGTTTTATTTCATCTGGGTCAAAGGTTTGATTCCTGTGATGTGAAAAAAAAAATAATAATAATGCTTATCTCAGGTATCCTTTCATTATTCGTTTCAAAGTGACGTGAAAAAAAAATAATGATATTAATGGATCTTTTAGATAAAAAAAACTTATTCTCTAAATAAATGAATCAGAGGATTCAATTTGCTATATAAATTTATCATCCGAATACTAATTTAGTTATGCCCGTCAAAATATCTAAGGTTTGATTCCAGTGATATAAAAATATGATAACGTTCTTCTCAAATATAAGAATATTATAACATTTATTTCAAATGTTTCTTCGTTGTCTGTTCCAAAAATTTATAAAAGAGATGTAAATTATGATATTAAACGACCTATTAAATGAAAAAAACTTATTCCAAGAGAATGAATTTTAGGAAATTTAAATATAATTATACAAATTTATCATTCGATACCAACTCAACTACATACCTGAAAATTAAAAAAAAAAAATTAGGAGGCAAAAGGTTTGATTCCATTTCACGTTACCGGAGGAGAGAGGAGTCGTCCCTCTGAGGCCGCAACATCCCTCCCTCCCTGCTATATATAACCAACAAACCCCCTCTTCCTCTCTCACCGACCCTCCTCCCTCTCCCTCTCTCTTTGATTAGAATAATGCAGCAAGCCTGACTGTTCCTCCATGACCATTCAGACGCAGAGGAAGGGCAGACAGGGCCTGTAGCTTATCTGGCTGTTTCCTTTCCCGCGTTTGATTGATAGAGAAAAGATGGAAAGGAAGGGAAGCCCGCTGAGGCTGCCTCCTGGCTTCAGATTCCACCCCACTGATGAAGAGCTGGTGGTGCAGTACCTGAAGAGGAAGGTCTTCTCCTGCCAACTGCCTGCCTCCATCATTCCGGACATCGACCTCGCGAAATTCGATCCTTGGGATATTCCAGGTCAGTGCATCTCCTCCTCCTCCTCCTCCTCCTCAATCTTGATAATAAAGAGAGAGATCGTCGACCGATGTGGCGGTGATTCTGGTTCGCAGGCGGATGTGGAGAGGAGAGGTACCTGTTCAATCTGAAGGAGGCTAAGTACCCGACGGGGAACCGGTCGAACCGCGCGGCCAGGTCGGGTTACTGGAAGGCCACCGGCAAGGACAAGCCGGTCACGTCCGCCGGCCTCAGTCAGGTGGTGGGGATGAGGAAGTTCTTGGTCTTCTACCGCGGGAAGCCTCCGGCCGGCACCAAGACTGACTGGGTCATGCACGAGTACCGGCTCGCAGGCGCCGACAGCCCGGCCTGCGTCTTCCCACGGAGAAAGAACTCCACTTACGTGAGTTTGCTTTCCTCCAAAGATTTAATAATCCAAAAGTATAACATCGCTCTAACAAGGATTCGAATCCTAATCCTAATCCTAATCCTGCAGAGCTGCATGGCGCCGAGTGGAGACTGGGTGCTCTGTCGCATTTTCAAGAAGAAAAGAGCCTCCGCCATGGCGGCGAACACCCAAGGAGATGAGACACCTGCGAGCAAAACGATTCACTTCATTGATTTCATGGGGGAGAGAGACTCCAGCTGCCTCACCGACTCCTCCGATGGAGAGGAAAGCAATTCGGAGATCGCCACTTCCTTAGAGAGGCCCCTAGGCAATTAAGTGTTGCAGTTCCTGTAATATCTGTACCAAAATTTACAGCTTTTTTTTTTCTTCTTTTTTTCTTTTACCTTTTTCCTAATCTCGGAAGGCAAAATCCAGATAATAAATCTTTGAGCCGTTGACTCTAGAACTCAATGTCCCAATCTCAATGAAATCCCATGTTGTGTTCCAGTTGCCACTTTCCCTGTGTTCATGTGCCTGTACAATTGCTACAATGTTGCCTGTAAATATCCATGTCAAGGCCACCGGAGGCCCTCGTTGCCCCAGAAGAATAGAGCTTGCCTCGACATGGAGGAAGTGGAGATCACATCGGATTGGGACTAATGATTAATCTTTGTTTACTGCTACTCTACTGATGAGTTGGTCAGATGGGGCAGGCATTAATTTGTTTGAGCTCCTCTGTTTGACTATTCTGTTCATTTCTGCTCAAGGCAAGTGGGCAATCATGCAGCTAAGCTGTTGATGGATCTCACTGAGCTGAGTAGCACATCCTTCTACAGGATGACTGAATAATTGTAGTCCTCTCCTCTGTGCACTGATCTCTTTTCTATTTCTGGTCTCGATCAGCATATCACTTTCACCTGCAAGTTCTTCAGCCAGCAATGGTGGAGACTTGGACTCTTAATCTCAAATCCAGTGATGTTCTTTGTGTCTTAACTATTTTCTGCAAGTTCCAGGCTGTGTTAGATAAAATTTAGACCGATTTCAATTTATAATTGTTTGGTGAATAATAGAGTTCGATCACAAAAATAATTGAAAAAGAATGTTTTGTTTAATTCATCACGACGAGGCATTGTTTGTATGATAAAAATATGATGGGTAAAAGAATCTCAGGAAAGCTCGAGCAGCTTTTTTTACTTGCAATTTAATGGCAGATGAATTAATCTCTGATGCAGATACATGCAGAAAGTATAACTCAGAAACACAGTAAAGGCTGCCTGCTGAAGTGCTCCATTAAAGCCTCCAATGAATGCTTCCATTGCTCACTGGCCTACAAGCTACAACAACCCAATCAACCTGTGCTAGAAGAGCAGAGCAAAGCAGCAAGGAATAAATAGCAAAGCTCCAAGCTCTTCCACATGGGAAACTCATACTGATTTATTGCTGCCTAGACATTTCATTTCAGTAATTGCATTTTGATGGAAAGCTTCATTGGCTCTAAAAGCAGCTTAATTAATAAAGAGAAAATGTCAATGATGGTTCTGCAAGCTCTCACGTTAGGTTATTATGGATTTGTTTAGCAGAGAGTAGGCATGGCAACTTCTGAAACTATGTCATGTCAATATTTAATTTTAGCTGCAGTGATGGAGTTGATACTGTCTTCGAACTTGTATTATTTTACACGGGCATGGCATAGATAAGAACTAGAGAAATAGATAACCTAATCCATGGGTGAGCTAAACAAGAACATACTGTCAGAGTTTAATACTGCAAAAATACATATAAATATGGGCTTGAATGGATCATAAAATTTATTAATTGCTTACGTGCTCGCGACGACATGAGAATCAAAACTAGTGCCGACCAGAGTTTCTTGTGACAGTGAATAAGAGATCAGCATCCAAGTAAGGGCTTGAGAGATCGTTCACGACACTACCTGTGTTTGTTTTCTCCATTCCCAGTTCAATGAAAGCTACGTTGTCCCCTGCATTCTTCTTTAATTATATTTGACCCCGGTGGAGGTGTAGTCCTGATGGATTCTTCTTCTTGTTTAATGAGCTTGCTTAAGCCTGGAGGTGTTGGGAGTGATTTATTTAATTGGGCAGCTGATGATGGAATTTGAGGAGAGCAAGGAAGGCAACGCATGCATCATTGTTTGCAAGTGCTTAGCATCTGTTTAAGGGTTGAAGGAGGGGTGATTTGACCAAGGGGATGTCTTTGTATATGCGCAGCTGGATTTGTGGCCATTTCTTTGTCTTTGTGCAGCTGGAGTTATGGTCTCTCACCATGCCAACTATAAGACTTGGGCTGAGATTTAATGTTGTAAAAGGTCCACAGAGTGAAACTTACAGACAGCTTTATTTTTTCTCAGGGTTGTCTTCTATCCTTGAGAGTGTTCATCATTTTCTATCTCCCACACTTCAAATTATTTTTAGACTCTATTCCTTTCTGACTCATGTTTCACCATGCTCATCCCATAGTGCCACCATGTGTTAGTTCTTTAAAAATCCTAAGCCGCATGAATTCTAGATATCCGAAATAAAAATTCGATTAGGAAAAACAAGAACAAGAGCATGAATCTAGTTTCATCAATTAAACATGACATAATAACATAATGAATACATAAACCAAAAACGATAAAGAACCTGATTGTAGAGTCATAGTCTTTGTCTTTAGCGTCGTCCAAAGAGATCCCTTGAGGAGGAAGAAGAAGAAGCGGAAGCAAAGGGGAAGATCTTCCAAGGGGCTTAGGGTTGACGGTGCCAAATTCTCTTGGTCTAATGGGGAACCAAGAGATGTCTCAAGAAGATATCCTAAACCCTTGGCGACCTCCCCTTATATAAACAACCAATCCGTTATCAGTTCATAGATAATAACGGATTAGGCTAAAAGGTTCTACACATATAGGGTCCATATCCAATAATCTAAAACCCAATAATTTAAGTTAGATCACTTATAAATAATTAATGGATTTCGATATCACAAATATTTAAATTATATGTAAGCTCATCTCAAGAAATAATTAAATTCAACAGTAGAAGCTACCTATTAACTTTTATGATTTGCAATAAGTGTCATGGAATTATTAGTGTAGGATTTAATAAATAAATAAAAAGAAAGGAGTCATTTTGTTATTATTGCTTAGTTCTAACTAGAGAATAATAGCAAAATATTTCCTTGTCATCGGCAAAACTACTTCCAAAACAAGCTCTTGAGACCACAAAACTAATTAGTATGATTTTCTTAGGTTACTAACAGCATTTCATTTGGTTCCAACAATAACTATAACAATTTTTATGCATTGAGATAAAGATTTTTTTTTTTTTTATCACTAACTTATATTTTAAGTAAAATATCACACACTTTTAACATTAACTTTGTAATAACTCTATCACATTTTTGCCTTTACAAATTAAATGACATTCTTTTTTTTATGAATATTACACCGTGCCATATGTTAATTGAAAAATCTTAGCCATAAATTTGTTAAAATATAAACATAAATTTTTCCCTCCATTATTTTCTTGAACTTTTGATCATAAGTCAATTTTGATCCATTTAAATTTTCCTCGAATCAATTTTTTATTAGACTTCCCATCATTAAATTTTTAATCAATCTTAATTTATTTAATTTTTTTTTACTAACTTTTCGTTAACTTTCGATCATTAAATATTCGGTCATCATTAACTCACTTAGACCTTTCTATTACCAATTTCTTAAGATTTTTAAACATCAAGTATTCGATCAATCTTGACTCACTTAGATTTTTATCTTATCAATTTCTCGTTAGACTTCTGATCATCAAGTATCCGATCATCCTTGATCCACTTGAACTTTTCTTTTGTCAAGTTCTCATTGAACTTCCGATCACCAAGTGTTTGATTATCTTTGATTCACTTAAACTTTTCTTTTGTCAACTTTTCATTGGACTTCCGATCATCAAGTGTCCGATTACTCTTGACCCACTTAAACTTTTCTCTTGCCAACTTTTCATTGAAATTTTGATCATTAAATGTCCGATCACCATTGACCTACTTGAACTTTAACTTTTCGTTGAACTTCTAATCACTAAATATCAAGTCAACCTTAATCGATCTAAACTTTTCTTTGACCAACTTTTTATTAAATTTTTTATATCATCAAGTATTTGATCAATTTTGACCTCTTTAACTTTTACTAATATATTATCAAATATCAAAATGAAATTTGAATCAATTTGAACTTAGTCAATCTAATCAATTAACTTGAGATTGATTATACCAACAACTAATTCATTGAAATATTATTTTAATCAAATTATCATAAAAAAAATCCAAATAATATAAAGGAAGCTTATAACTAATTTTTACATGATATAAAGGCTAACACGTAGCTTCTAGAAGTTAATAAGTATGTTATATACTAACTTTTACACAGTCAAAAGAATCGATAACCCAAAGATATTTTAGATAGTTCCTTAAATAGGATATCCATTTGATTAAAATTAAAAATAGTGGGTTCATCTGATGATTGTCTTTTGAAAAAAAAAAATCCTATTTTTTAATTACTCAAAGATCTTGAGATATTTTATTGTAAAGGTAATTTTTTGTGGACAAGGAGAGAAGGATGAGAGATTTTATGTAGAAATTAAATCCTTG
>JBBUKS010000104.1:3901385-3930389 GCA_038050645.1 Hedychium gardnerianum | reverse complement strand
TTATGTATTATGCATTTGGATGGTGTGTTGTTTGTGAATGTTTCAAATATGTTGTTTGTGATGGTGTCTTGATATGTGGATGGTGTTTGATTTGTGATGGTGTTTTGATATGTGATGGTGTGTTGTTTGTGATAGTGTGTTGTTTGTGTATTATGTATTTGGATGGTGTGTTGTTTTATATATGTTTGATCCTGGATATGTGTAATCCAGTAGTAGTTGTAGATATATATATGATTAAGTCGTTAAATGAAAAATATTCTGGGAAAAAAATTATGAGTTTGCGACGAATTTTGCGACGAAATTTATTTTCGTCGCAAATTGCGACGAAAATTTATTCGTCGCAAAATATAGTGAATCTTTTTCGTCGCAAATCTGCGACGATTTTTTTTTCGTCGCAAATTTTATATCATGATCAAAAGATTTTCGTTACAAAGTTGGGATGATTTTTGTGACGAAAAATATTTTCGTCGCAAAATTTGCGACAAAATTAGGGACGAAAAAAAATTTCATCGCTAATTTGCGACGATTTCATTATTTTTCGTCGCAAAATTCGTCCCAAATTCTCTATTTTTTTGTAGTGAATTGGGAATCATGATGTACTACTATGTATCACTTATGATCATTCCATAATTAATAGTTAATTATGAACAGTTAACATAAATTAGGAACCTACAAGGTCACGCACACTACGAGATCATCCGAGAGACTTAAAACGAGTTTGAGAATTGAATTCTCAGATCAAGAGAGACTAAGTTTGGTTGGATCAAACGAAGGACAAATCTGGAAAGGATTTGGCGCAACGAAAGCATGGATGGATCACGTGTTTTGAAGATAAGTTGGACCTTCTTTAGTTTAATTATAAATTAAATTGGTTCGATTTTAATTTAAAATGTTTGGTTATTGAATCAAGATAGTTTGATTTTGAACTAATATGATTTAATTTTGATTCAAACATAATGATAATAAATCGGATTGTTATTTGATTTGGGAGATGAGCTTCTAAGTCATTCAGATGTATAAATATAATCCTCCTAGAAGAGAATTTAGATTTTTGGATGGAATTAATAAAACTTAATTTGCAACGTGAAAGTCTCTCCTTAATTGCAATGTGAAGCAAATTTGACGTTGACAGTTTCAATTGCAACGTGGAGGGACTTTCACGTTGACAATTGCAACGTGAATCTGTTCATGTTGGCAATTGCAACGTGACTTTGCTAATTGGAATTGGAGCATGAAACGTTGTTGCTTGGAACGTTATTAATTGAGTGAGGTCGAGGTTCAATGTTATCCGACTTGATTAATCATTCATTTTTTAGAACGTTATTAATTGGAACGTGAAACTGTTCACATTGTTGATCAAGGAATTGAAACGTGAAGTTGTTCACGGTTTTAACCAAGCTGTTCCGAATAGTTTGTTGGCAGTGACTGTTCTGGTCGCTCGAGGTATTGTTCCGACCAGCAAAGGTTGCTACTGGAACTGCATCGCTGCCCAGGTTGCTGCCCTTGCCGCAGGCAAGGCTTCCTCTGCCCAGCCAATGGCTGTGACGCCGGCTGAAACTATTCAAACACCGCGAACATGCTGTCATCTTTTTGGAAGCGACGTTCCAGCCTCTGAACAGCAGCCGTATGGCTGTCGTTCACCTCACTTTGTGTCGTCGGATTGCCCTCGCATTCGGGCACAAAGTCGAGCTGAGATTTCTCTCTCGGAACGCTTCGTCTCCCTGCTCGACTCATGATTTAGAGAAGTCGTCTTGAAAATAACTCAGTATGGATATGAGTAGAAGCAATCCTCGTTAGGATTGTTCGTTAATTTCGGAAGGAGCTAGTCTTGCAAGGCTAGCAAGCGCTTTCTACAAGGTTCGATAACGAACTCACAAGTATGACTAAATTAAATAATTTAATTTAGTTCTCATAAAATTTTAATTTATAATTATGTCTGCACGTATTGTATCTTGTATGCATGAATATATATTATAATAAATTAAAATTTATTATATTTATTTTCACTATCTATTATTTTAGAAATATGTTAAATGCACATATCTTTATCGGACTGCTCAACAATGATGAACGTCCTTTTAATTTTTGACCATAAAAATTTAATATTTAATAAGAAGAGGACAAACTTACTAGATAGCTTATTGTGTAAATTGATATAATACTCCGAGTAAATACCCTTTAAGGCTTTAGATTAGAAGAAATATTAAAATATGAGCTAAAAGTCTGTCATTTGAGAGATAAAAAAAAAATGAATTCAATTTATGATAATAAATATGAACAATTACAATGAAACTAATTGATTGGCATAGTAAATTATTAGAATCAATTGAAACAAAGATGGTATTTGGTTCTCTATACTTGTTTTTTCACATTTAACTTTTGTATCAATTTTATAAAACTTGATTAAGAGAGTTGTATTCAATTGTTGGCATTTAGTTAATCATTTCTTGCCTTTGTACTAGGGAGTAATATAGTATTATTTGTTATTTAGTTCGATGGTTATAAAATCTAACTTAGTTTTTATATTTTGTGCAATTAACCACTTGAAGAGTTTCCAAAATTGGAGTTTAGCATTAGAAAGTTGGAAAAGAACTATTAATCAAGTACTTGTAATATTATACATTGTTTAGTATAATTTGTTCTAATTTGGTTTGATGATTTTTTGAATAAATTATTTCTTAAATATGTGATGGATTAAATTATAAATTTTCAACATATTATGTAATTTTAATAGAATATTTGTAACTATATGGTTATTAATGGGACAAAATTACTATAAAATTTAGTTTCTTATTTAAGGTGAGAATATATTAAATGCCTTAAGAATGCCTTGCTAGATATGAGACTTTTAGTTGGTCAGATTATTTGTCTTTAGAAAGTACCTTTTAAGCATTTGTACCATATGTTGAGATGAAAATGATTGCCTCTCGAAAAGAAATTTAAGATAGTTATATGATTTATTGAGATAAAGATGTTTGTCTTAATAAATCTTTATCATGAACTTAAAAAAATAAAATTTTACCATCTAAGAATTAATCCAATTGTTATTTCCTAAGGAAAACCTAACTCTACTACAAGATAAAGTTTATCTTGCCTTTTAAAAAAAAATACCTCAAAAAATAATTTCTATAGGCAAATATTTAAAAAAAGAATAATTTTTATTGTAGTGAGGCACCTCCTTAACTAAGGTTTATTTTGATTTCCAACTCTTTTATTGGTTTTTCTTAATTGTATAGGGAAGTGACTATAACAAGTTTATGACTTCTTTTCAAAACTTGGGGAAGCCTTCGAGTTTTTGGTGGCCATTCTCATAAGGGGAGTGGCTATAATAAGTTTTCAACACCTTCTATGACTTAGGAATGTTAAATCTCCTTGTGCCTAACCTTTTAAACTGTTTCTTACCTTTAGCTAGAGTTAGGTTCTTTGTGGTGATGTCAATTTCGCATTTGAACATGTTTAATGATCATCTTTTGGCTAGGACCTTGAGTCTTGATTTGAAAGGCAAAAAAGGTAATCCAATCTCCTTAATCCACTAGAAGTGAAATATCGTAAGTATTTTTAGTTAACCAATTCTTGTAAAATTTGCTTAGAATCATAATTTTATGATTAGAACATTTCATATTTTGTAGTTTTAATTCATAAAGGAGTTTAGGGAGTCCTACATCAAGGCTAGTGTTTCTATAGCTTGATTCAATTTCAAGAATCTTTTTTCGGGAAAAGAAGAAATTATAGCAAGATAGGATCCTTTCACTATCATATAATTTCAACAACCCATCTACTTGGATAATTGGGTCAAAACTTTAAAATTTTATTATAATAGTATGCTATTGTAAATTTTGAAAGAGGAGATATAAGTTGTTTGAAGTTTCTAATTATGTCAAAATTCATGATATGATGGTGCAAATTCATGGGGAGGAAGTTGTAGGTAGTTATTTTTTTGTTTACTTGATGTTGAGGAGCATGGTTGACGATGGTGTAGATGGCCTTCAAATGAAATTACTAAAAATTTCATATATGTGCAAATTACTTCAATAAAATCTGTCATTTAATTTGTTGAATCATTCATTAAAATCTTGTTGGATATCCTTGTACATATACACCCTTTATGTACGTGTATAATTGGATGATCAAATTACAACATTTCATAACACTTAATTCAAACAATATAAAGAAAAACAATAAATGTTGAACTAGAGTAACTCTAACAAGAATAATAAATAATGATATTTTTGTTAATTCTATTATTGTATTCTACTTACTATTTGAGCACTTATACTTCTTGGTGTTTAAGCATCCATGCATAGTCAAGGCTTTAGTCCATTAATTATATTGCTTTTTTAGGCTTTAGTCCATTAATAGTATTGTAGATAGTGTTAACAAAATTATTATGCAAATGTTAGGAAATTAAGTGTTGATATGAGAATGAAACTTTCTCAATTTACAAGTAAAAAATTAGTGAAATATTGAATCACAATATTGATACATGAATTGTTGTTCTTCTTCTATATTGCAATCTCATGACATGGTCAATGCTAGGAAAGTTAGGGAGTATTGATGTAATATTGCCAGGACACCAGATATTATCGCGAACATATTGCAACGTAAAGGAGGGAAGAAGTAGTTGATCTCTGCATGTGATCTCCACCTGCTTCAAGTTGAACTAAATTGAAACTCATATGTCGTATCTTAATATAAGTTGTAACTTTGTAATTCAAATTCACATGGACAAGTTGCAAGGAATGAAGATACTAAATAAAAGAAAATGCATAACCTTATTTTCCACTCCTAAAGTGTGCATCAATCAAGTTATAGTGCCTTAAGAAATGAAGAAGCCCTAGTGGTTGTTCATGCTAGGGAGTAGCTTATGTCTGATGCAAATGTGATGTAATAAAGTGTGAACTCCACAATTTTAAATGATGTTGAAATTATTCATGACATACTTTTTGATCCTATGGAAAGAGACTTGTTCATTAATGAGTACATTAGCAAGCTAGGCCTTAAGGTTTTCCTAACAATGATTATCAATTTGATCAATATGATTAGTATGATTGAATAAAGAATTGATGGGCAAGTAGTTGCTTCTGTGCATACAAAATTCAAGTAGAATCACACTACTATTGCTACTAGGAACATAGACTTGATCAAGTGATGGTCAACCACCTATAGGTGAGCATTATGCTAGCATCAAGATCATGTGGTTGGAAGTGTGTGGAAGGTGAGTATTATGCTAGCATCGAAATCATAGATATGCCAATGACTTCAACATATCTTTTTTTCAGACTTCTTCTCTTTTCCATGAAAGGAATCTCTCCTAATGTAAACTTGATATAAAACAACACCTAAGAGTCATGTATGAAAGGAAAACTTGTAGAAGATCCCTCTAATGTTGTCATGAAGGAAGGACATTGGAAATTGCCATTAGATATAACCAAATTCAAGCAAACAAATATTGGGTCATTCCCCATAAGGTCGTATACAAAGTCTAACGCATTATAACCTTAAATATCACATGGAGGGACATACATCCTTACATGACTTGTTGGGTCAATGGCGCAGGGGAGAAACTCCGGGTGCGATGTTTGAATAGATATTGCAAAGAAAATATAGGAAGAAAGGGATTCGCCAACAAAGAGGAGTCGTCTCTTAATTTAAACAAAAAATAAATTTTATTCAAATCAAAATCAAACTCAATATGTTTTTACAAGAGCACTAACTCTTGTTTAAATAACTTAAGAAATAATAAAAAGTCGTAATAGAAAAAGTAAAAGAAAACTAATCCTAAAAAAAAGATAAAATATAAACTAACTTTTAGAAAAAAAAAATTAATTCTAAAAAAAAAGCATAAAATTTAAACTAACTTTTAGAAAATAAAATTAATCTTAAAAATTTAAAACAAATAAAAGAAAAAATTAAAAGACCAAATCTAGAGTTTTGCGGCTACTAGAAAGCTGATTCCGCTTCGTCCGGACTTCGAATAGAGTGCAACCACGTCAGGAGGCCATGGATTGATCATATTCCTTGTCGATAGTCTCAATCGTCCTTCTTCAAGGCCCAAAAAGGAGATTGATAGCCTCGTTTTCTTCTCGTCACAGCTCGAAGGGGAACATAGCCGCATCGGAAGACATAAATTGATTGTGTTATTGGATGCTCCTACATCAGACGCCCCAGGTTGAAAAAAACTCGTCCTTGAGTCCAGAGTAGTGTCTTCAAAATCAAAAGCCCTCAAGTGCTGATAAATCAAAAATTGTCTCGTAAGTGGTAGAATAGAAGGAAGATCCTCTAACATTAACTTGATCAAATCTTTGAGCGATTGTTGTACTTCTGATGGAGCATGTACTGCATCCTCAGATAATCTATTATCTGAAATCTCACGAATGACCAAAATCATAGTCATCACCATAAAGTACCTTGTCATATACTAGCTCGCTAGTTGACTCGGTCTTGTCTTCATCGTAAATTGGATCACTGCCTATTTCGATCTTATCGTCCATATCTTTCTCAAGAAATTTTTTATCCAAATTAAAATAAAAAACTTATAACCTTTAAATCTCGAGCACTACAATCATAGTGTGAGACTTCCTTAGTCGGAACCTATTTATCACAACCTCAATCACATACCTCACGATCTTCAAGATCTTAGGTCGCTAGACGCTGGAATAACTCTGTGACTTATCTATGTAGATCTTTAATGAGCTCGTACGGTACACTTCGATCCTAGTATGAGACTTCCTCAGCCGAAACTTATCTTTCATGACCATGACCATGACCACGACGACAACGATCATCCATGAATCTAAGGCTCTGATACCAATTAGTATAGGGGAAAAAATTTCGAGTGTGATATTTGAATCGAGGTTGCAAAGAAAGCGCATGAAGAAGGAAGGGGATTCGCTAATGAAGAGGAACTGCATGTAGGTTTAAACGAAAATAATTTTATTGGATGCTCCTGCATCAATCAACCCTAACATGTATGGTTTCAAGATTTGAACCTATAATGATAAGAGTTTTCTCATTTTCACAAACTCCCTATAAAAATAAGTTATTCTCATATTTAAATTGATGGAGAAGGAAGGGATTCATAAAGGATCCTCTATCTTCAACCTATTCCTCATTGACTATTTAATTGGGTTAGCCATGTGCAGATACCATCGAATGCTTCAGAAGGGAAGAAATTCTAGGAGATCAATTTTGACCTTTGTGATCATTGAATTAGTTCCTTCTATGATAGTTTCTAAAGAATAAGGTGGCATTACAAATTGACATGCTAAAATACAACAAAAGTTTTATAAATATAGACTTAACTAAGGAACTAATACAACATTACTAGTGAGACTAAGATTATGATTTTATTATCTCATACAGACAAGTGTGGTTTTAAATTTTATTTAAGAAAAATAATTTTTCTTTTTATAAAATGAATGTAGTTTATAGAACCGCTAAAAATTTATAATCGCTCAAATGTTTTTAATTTTGGCACTTCAACATATCATGTGGAACTAGACACTTAACATAAGTGATTTAAACACACTTAATATACCATGTGTATCCAAAGTTTACAAGTGAGAATACTTAACTCATTGATAAAGCTATGAATCTTGTTTACTTGGTAAATCAACAAACTCACCCTTTAGAGAAAATGGTAAAATATGTCAAATAAATATTAAATTTGATACATATAGATTTATGTGATTCAATATTCACATAGGTGTATAGAGGTTTTGACTATTTTATAACCTTTACAAATGATCAATAACATTCTATACACATGATGAGACACAAGTCTAGAGCTTTTGAAGGGTTCAAATAGTTCATATTTGAAGTAGAGACGGATATATAGAAATATTAAAGCGCTTCGATCAAATTAAGGCAAAATATTGTCTTTTATTTCTAGATACCTAAAAGAGAATGAGATTCTCTTAGTAGACTCCTCTAGAAATACTACAATCGGATGGTATGTCTAAGAGGCAATAATGAACTGTATTGAACATGATTTGATCAATGATGAGTTAAATTGACCTAACCCCTTAATACGTGGGATAAATGCTCAAGACTTTGACACACATTCTCAATAAAGTTCCCTCAAAGTTTGTAAAATAGACCTCATATGAGATATGAAAGTCTTTTTTACTTGAGAGCTTGAGTTAATGAAAATATGTTAAATATGTGAATAATGATAAGTTTTGACCCCAAGTGCTTATTTGTAGGATACCTATGGAAAATCAAATAGGCATTTGTTTCTACCACCCACATGAGAACAAAGTGTTTGTTTCTCACCACAGAGTATTCTTGAGAATGAAAGCCTAGATGCAATAGAAAGTGAGAGGAAGATTTAACTTGAAGAGGTTTAAACCAAGTCATAAATAAATTCACTAGTTAAGAAATAATCACAAGATGTTATAACAATTCCACTACCTGAAACACAAGAACCACGTAGGTCTAATAGGATATACGGATCTCAAGTCTCTTCGCATGATAGTGTGCTCTTCTTTAAGAATAACACGTCTAAAACTTACGAGGAGGTGCTATGTGATATCAATTTTGAGAATTGGCAAGAAGCCATGAAGGTTGAAATGGACTCTATGTATGTGAACAGAGTGTAGACTTTGGCTAACTCACATGAGGGAGTCAAATCTATCAGGTGAAAATGGGTCTTCAAGAAGTAGATCAAGATGGATGACAATGTATAGCTGAACAAAGCTAGGCTTTTGGGAAAAGGATATTTTTAAAGATAATGTGTTTACTATGATGAGATTTATTTTCTAGTATCCATGATTAAGTTCATTTAGAATCTTCTTGCAGTATTAGAATATCATGATTACAAGATATGATGGATGGACATCAAGACAAATCTTAATAGGAACATATTAGAGGATGTATATTTGACATAGCTTGACAATTTTGTAGATCCATAGAATTAAATAGAATTTACAAGAGGTAGTGGTTCATTTATGGACTAAAGCAAGTATTTCAAAGTTGGAATCTCCATTTTCATGAAACGATTAATGGGTTTAACTTTGACTAAAATGAAGATGAACCTTGTACAAGAAGGATAGTGAAAGTGTAGTCACTTTTCTAATCTTCTATGTTGATGATATTTTACTTATTAAGAATGATATCCTAATTATGTTACAAACTGTCAAAATATGACGACTCTCAATATGATTCTCTATTAAGCATTTGGGATAGAAAACCTATATACTATTAGAAGGATCTATAGAGCTAAAAATCAAAAGATTATTGGAACTCTTCCAGAGTTCATATATCAGTAATGTAGACATTTAGTACAAAAGGATCTAAGAAAAAATTGCTCTCTTTGAAGTCATGTGTCTAAATACATAAGTAGAGAGAGAGAGAATGAGTTGGATTTCATATGCTTTAGCAATAGGATTGATTAGATATGTCATGATATGTATAAGATTTTTCTTGTCATATTCTTTGAACATATGTAGTCAGTATCGAGCCAACTCCAAAAGGTCACACTAGACTATAGCCAAAATATCAAGTGTTTAAGGGATAAGATTTTTTTTTTTTTTTTTGGTGTAGAGAGAATAAGATAGAATACTTGTCATGAAGGGATTCATGAGAGTGTGTGTTTTAAATGGCCATGATGACTTATGGCCATTGTTAGAATATTTTTCTATTTGGATGGAGGTGTAGAAGGGTTCAACGCTAAGTACATTGCAATTGTGGAGGCAATAAAGGGAGGCATTTGCATCCACAAGTTCATTGGCGAACATGGAGTAGTCCAAACATTGTTGAAACAATTACAATGTATTGTGATAACAACAGAGTCATTTCATAGGCTAAGAAATAATGATCTCATCAGCAATCCAAGCATATGCTCAAAAGATTTCACTTGATCGAAGAGTTTATCACACATGGGGACATCACAATGGAGACAATATATACCAATGATAACCAAGATGATCTACTCACTAAAGCATTGCCCCACTAGAAATATGATGGTCAAGTCCAATCATTCAATACGAGATATATGAATGTTTGTCTCTAGTGCAAGTGGAAGGTTGTAAGTGATAGCAATATAAAGACAATCAAATTGTAAAGAAAAATCACTATAACTTTTTTTTATGTTTTATGAAGAAAAAATATTCTTTTACCTATGATATTGTTAAGTTTGTGTCAGTATATTGTATTAAAAGGTGATAATATATGTGAGATAATCCTAAAGCATGTAGCAATGTTATTGAAAGGTCATTGGTCATAGTTATTTTGAGATAGGATATCTAATTTATGTTTGCTCAATATGTGTTATGTTTTTACTATATGTGATCTAACACTTGTAGACATGTTAATGGATAAACAAACTTGTAGGTGGGATTATTGGTGATGTGACTCAAAATGAAAATCCATTTAGTGTATTATCTCTGATGAAAAAAGTGATAATACTCATCCTAAACGTCTCTTCATTGTCTGCCCCAAGGCTTTGTGAAAGAAAGATAAATCACGGTACTGAGCGACATCCTAGGTGCGAGGAATTTATTCCCTAGGGGAATGAACCCCAGGGGATTCGAACCTTGCTCCTGTGATGTAAATCTACCACTCGAGTATCAACTCAGCTACATCCGTGGAGGCCATTTAGTTTATTATCTAGTATCTATGGGAGGTCTCATGTTGGTAGGTACAATTGGTCCTTTGTCTTAAGATTACTACTCATTGCATAAGAGGATTAGCATACACATTGGTATTTGTGGGTTATGTTGGTGCAATGATGCTCTCAAGTGAGTACAAGTTAGATTCATCTTCTTTTGTTGATTTGTGCATCAAGTGTGGAAGGACTTGACAAAATGCATATAGAGCTCATGGTGCATGGTGACTCGACAAAGTCGAGTCAGTTTAGTTTGTGCTTGATGATTCAAAAGTCTAGTACAAGGTAAACTACATGCAAGACATATAAAGGATGACATGGAGCAAGCTCAAGAAACTTGGTGCATATGAGGGGATCAAAGAGTTGGCAAGGTAAACTTTAGGACAAGAAGCATAGAGCAGTCATTAGTCTAATGGCTTGAAGTCTTGTAATGAGGTAAACCCAAAGGCAAGGTGATGGATGACATGGATCATGCTTAGAGTGCTTAGTGCATCTGAGGAACTAAAGGCTTGGCAAGTTGAAATATAGGGTAGACCACAACAAGGTGAACTTGAAGAGAAGAAGGACGGCATGGAGTAAGCTTAGAGTACTTGGTGTTGGGACTGTGAGATGCAACTGGGGGATGAATAAATGCTCATTTTTCTTTTCAAGTTCATGTCTAAATAGAATTAGTGCAAAAACAGAAAACAAACACAAAAATATAAACCAATACACAAGCACAATGATATACGTGGATTGACAATCTTTGTTTCATATCCCATGACTTATGATCCATTGGTGGGTCACTCTTAGAAATTTTTTATCTTTTCATTCTCAAATACCTTCTTGGAAGTGGAGAAACCATTTACAAAGCTTGATCTTACAACAATGCACAAGAGAATACAAAATTAAATAACAAATACCATGCAATAAAAATGAATTACACAATGAAGCTTCCTCTCTTGAATTACTTTCTTTTATTTTGGATTGCTCAAATAGACTCAAGAATGCAACTACACTTACTCAAGAATCGATTACCAAAAACTCTAGTAACTCCCTTCTTACAAAGCTCTTATTAGCTATTGGAATCTACCTGGTTAGTCGACTAATTAATTACTTACCCTAGTCAATTGATTACTTTAACTAAGTTGATTGAACCTACATGTAGTCGATTGCTCTAGCCCACAATGGCCACTTGAATTGATTGATCCTCCATCAAGTCGACTAATCCACTATAGCATCTACATGTTAGATTAATGACTCTCTTCTTAGATTCATGTAGTACCATCAATTGACTAATCTTCTTTATCAATCAATTGGTCATGACTCATCGACTACCTAGTCGACTAATCTTCCTTATCAATCGACTGATACCTTAACTCCAGTCAACTCTAAGGCTAAGTCCATCTTGCCAAGAGACCCCATTGTAGGATCGGAGAATGCGCTAGAGGGGGGGGTGAATAACGCTCGTGGCTTTTTCACCTTTTCGAAAACTTGAGTTAAGATTACGCAGTGGAATTAAATGAAATAGAAACAAAACAAGCTAACACGTTTGATTTTACTTGGTTCATAGTCCGGCGACTGCTAGTCCAAGATCCGCACCCGTTGAGTGCTTTCATTGGGCAATCCACTAAAAGATCTCCTTCTCCGAATAGAATTCGGAAATGAAGACTCGTCTTTTTCAAAAATAAGGATTAGTAACACATTTATCGACCCTTTAAGAATCACGTACGAAAAGAAGAATTACATATATTTAAACATATCGACAAACTTTGATTCATAGTTGAGCGTCGATGTTGGAGCAGTGTATTAGCATCGTAGTAGAATTTCGGAGCAACGCGGAAGTCATTTGAGAGTAGAAAGTTGGTGATCAAGGTTGCTGGTCAACGTTGCCTATATAGCTTGATTCAAGCGCCTCGATCCCTTTGAGGTGCCTAGATTAAGGCTGACGTGCCGACCACTCGGCGAAGCTCTATCCGGTAACTCTTATCATGATCTAGGCGTCTCAATCCCTTTGAGGCACTTGGATGTTTACGTGTGTTGGCCAATCCAAGGCTGCCACCTCATCCTGTCATTGATCTGGGTTCAGGGTGCCTCAATATCATTGAGGCGCTTGGATCCTCTTGGGGTGTCTGAATCCCTTCCAGGCGCCTAGATTAGCTCTTCCAGGCTTTTTGATTTCTACATCACAGAGTTAGAATAAAAAATACTATAATATGAAATAAAAAGATTTGACAGTATTTGGACTGTCCAGTCCTGACTTTTAGGTTTCTAGTGAAACCCTAGGTCAGATCGATGTCTACTATTCCCTCAATGGGGAACGCGCCCTCACCTACTCCTCTCAGGAGAGTTTGCCTATTTTTCAAATATCCGGTCCTCCAGACTTGTTTGGACTTCTGTTCAGCATCTAATCATGACCTCCGGGACTTCCCACTAGATGTCCGGTCCTTGACTCATCTAGACTTCGGTCAGGTGTCCTCGACCCCTAGGGCTTCCCTCCTAGTGTCCTAGACCCCTAGGACTTCTGCCTGACGTCCTTGATCTAATAAGACTTCTGTCCAGTCTCCTTGACCATGACTTTCTTGCCCGGTCCACACCGACCAAGACTTCCTTGCCTAGTCCAACCGACCTGGACTTTCTTTCCCAGTCTAACCGATCAGGACTTCTGCCCAGTCCAACCGACTAGGTCTTCCTTGCCTAGTCCAACCGACCAAAACTTTTTTGTCTAGCCTCAACTAGAACTTTTTGGTTGAGCTACCTGCACACTTAATCAAACTCATTAGATCACAATAAACTTTAACTTTGAATCTTTGCCTAACATCAAAACACAGGTTCGATTGTATGGTTCTCCCAGCACCAACACTCATATCTCTAGGACTTTCTCGTTTTTTCTAGTATAAGTTTGACCTTGACTTATTAAGACTTTCAATACCTAGAGACCATATCTCCAAGGCTTTGTCATTTTCCTAGTATCAGTCCACCTCAACTTACTAGGACTTCTATTGCCTAGAGACCTAGCCTTTAGAATTTTATCCTTTGCCTAGTGTCAATCAAGTTTGACTTACTAAGACATCCACTTGCCCAACCATAAGTCAACCTTAATCGCTAGGACTTCCATGTGTCCATGCTTAGGCCAACCTTAACTCATTAGGATTTCCACTTGCCCAATCTCAAGTTAATCTTGACCCATGAGGTTTCCACTTGCTAAAATCCACTCCTTTAATACTTTAATTTATTAGTATCCTATCAACCTTGATATGTCGGGGCTTCATTCTTACCTAGTATCCAATCACTCTTGACATACTTGAACTTTACCACTTGTCAAATGTTTGATCTTTCTTGACTTGCCTGAACTTCCATCACTTGATAACAATCTAGTCTTCTTTGACCAGCCTAAACCTTCATCACTTATCAAGCATCCAATCCTCTTTAGTCTACCTAGACTTTCATGACCAACAATTGTTGTCTTTCCTCATGTCAATTCCTTATTGGTCTTCTCATCTGCTAACACTTATTAGACTCTCCACTTGCCAACTAATCGTTGGACTTTTATATTGTCAACTCCTTATTGAACTTTCTATCTATTAACATATGTTCAATTTTCTACTTGCCACTACATATTAGACTTTCCACTTTGCCAAATGTTTGATTGACCTTAATTGAATTAAACTTTATCCAATGATAAATATCTAGTCAACCTTAACCTACTTGATATATCAGTCTAATTTAAACACACTTCAAGATATTACTTACAAGATTATTGCACAAATATATTGTTCAAACATCAGCACACAACCCTTGATCTATATAGATTAAGTTGAGCCTAGTTGCACCAACATTTGGTGCATATAAGATATTGAAGGACTTGCAAGCTGGATTTTAGGGCAAGGAAGATCAAACACATTGAATACTTGGAGGCGTTAGAGATGAGAGATTGTGTATGTGAAATGTAATCTTGGGCTAATGCATTTGGGCAGCATCATCAAAGATCATGTGTTTAGCTAGGTAGGGGTAGACTATTTGATGTTTTGAGTGAAGCCTTCGACTAGGGAATTACTTTTCTCAAGTCTTAGCCTACATCTTAGCTTGGTCCTAAGACTTTAAGTAGGCTTATTGGAAATAAGACAAGTGAAGGAGGGACCTCCAAGTAAATTAGTTGATGTGAGATTTGCATCCAATCAACTAGAAAGTTCATTCGACTTGGGAGTCAACTAAATGCAAGGGTTCAAAGTGCAAACTGTTTCTGTTTTAGCAATTCTTAATTGAAATTGGATCTATTAACTAGAGGCTAGATCAATAAAGTTAAAGAAATTTCTAGTTGACTACCCAAATACCTAGATAGTCATTAGTTGCTCAATGACTACCTTTGCTAAAGTCATCGGTTGAAGGTGTTTCCAATTGACTAGAAGTAGGTAAAATATGTTAATTGGAGCTCACTTGTAGAATGTCTTAGAGAGATTTGAGTTTTGTAAGGGTTGCATAAAGACATCCTAAAAATGACTATAATCTTATGCTAACTAGAACTCAAAAATTTAGGCTTAGATAAGGTTGAAGGTTCAACTCAAGCACCTTGGTATTCTCTCTTATTTTAACTTTACATTTTGATTTTTTAAAGGATTTATTTTAATTATAAAACATCCCAAGTGATATTTTAAGAAATTTTCCCTATTACATATTGTTGAGGGGTTGGTTCTTGTAGAACCTTTGTTAGGGTGACTTACTAGACAAGTCATAGGTCTTGGATTATAAACAAGGTCCTTGAGCCTCATTAAATGATTGTTTTAGCATTATTTGTTTGTCTTTCATACATTTTCATTACATATTCTTGAGATGAAAAATGCACTTGAGAACTCATGCATTTAATCATTTATGTTTGTGAGCAAAAAAAAAAGGTAAACAATGCACTTTAGAACTCATGCATTGATGAGAGGGATTACTTCTCAGAGCTCTTTGCTGAGTCCTTAGGTCCCTCTGAACTAGTTCCTAGGACTTCCGACGGTCTCGGGCATTTCTCTCGTTTCTAGTCATATCATGAATCTCAGTCGGACAAGGACTTTTGGGGGACCAGTGAGCTGCCTTCGGAGGTGATCGAGCATTCCGATATTAATGTATGCCCCTGGGAGAATGACGTCGAGCAGAATAGCGATTATCCTGCGGGCAATATTGATTTCGTTGATTTGACTGCGAATGTCGAAAATAACTTTCTAAAACCTATTGATTCAGAAGAATACCAGAAAATAGAAAAAAGAAAAAAGAAAAATAAACGGCACGACCAAAAAATATTACTAATTCAAAAAGTTCTCATACATCAACTAAGCAAAGGTTTAAATATACCCAAAATCCTAAGATACAAAGAAAGGAAAGAAATCCGAAAAATTCTTAACAAACTCAAAATCCTAAACAAAATCAAAATTGTAAAATGCAAAAGAGGAAAATAACTCTAAAAAGATAAAATCTTTGGATCCTCTTGCATCAATGAAATTTTAACTAAAAAAGATAAAATCTTGGAATCCTCCTACATCATTCACCCCGGATTGAAAAAAAAAACTTGTCCTCGAGTTTAGAATAGTATCAGGTGATAGTCCAGGAGGAAAATCATTTGAAATCAACTCAGTAAAATTTGTTGGCAGTTGTTGCACTTCTGCTAGAACTAGTTCAAATTCACTTCTGACTGGTTCCATAGTATTCTTCTCATTATTATCAAAAGGTCTTGATCTTGCATGATTTTTGAAAATAAAATCAATCCAAAGATGTTCATCTTGACTTCTTCTCTGTACTATCCTCCGATATGACATGCACTGCAACCTCAACCAATTCGCCATCTGGATGTTAGAAAATGTGAATGGAAACACGACTTGTAGGTGACTAGTTCCACAACGAAAGTGGCAATGCAGCTGATCAATAGTGCATGAGAAGGTGCAAATCCAGGGCCTGGATTACACAACCCCAAATGTGTTCTTGTGTGAATGTTGTTACACGCATCAGACCGGTCAGGGCATGATATGTCCATGTGTTTCAACCAATGTTTGCCGCAATTCTTTTTGCTTGCTCAATGACACATGTTACATGCAAAGTTGCTTGCTTATTGACACATGTCTTGCATGAAGATGCAAGTGGCATGCAAGGTGTCAATGCTTGCATGCACGAATGACACATGTTGCTTTGCATGCACATAATACCTTGGTGGTGACACATAGGTGTGCATGTTGTTGGCTCAAGGTAGATGGAAACTCCTTATAAGGAGCCTCAACGTGAAGAGAAGGAGTAAGCCGTGTGAGCATTTATAAGCAAATAAAAGCAATTTCTCTATGCAGAAGCAGAAGTGAGCAAAAGAGAGATTAAAGGGAAGAGAGATCTCTTCTCCTTTCAATCCCTTCATTTCGTTCTCCTTCTTTCTGTCGAGCAATTCTTCGCTCAGTAGATACTCGTGATATCGTTAAGGTATACGCTCAGTTCACCAAGTCAACCTATCCTATGTTGTGTTGTGGTCTTGTCGTTTTATCCTCGGAAACAGACGTCCAAGCGTGACCTCTTAGCACCGCCGGAGGGGACAAATAAGTTTTAAGGAGACTGCACTCTACAGGACTCGACAGATCCTCTCTGTCTATGCAGGCGTCTCGGAAGATCCTCTCGGTAGAGCCATCTCTGTCTCAGCATGCGTCTCGGTAGATCCTATCTGTCTCGGCAGACATCTCAAAAGATCCTCTCGGTAGAGTCATCTCTGTCTTGGCAGAGTCATCTCTATCTCGGCAGGCATCTCGAAAGATCCTCTCGGCAGAGTCATCTCTGTCTCGACAGATCCTCTCTATCTCTGCAGATCCTCTCTATCTCGGTAAAGACAACATCTCCACTCAGACAACCTTTTGGTGATCGACTTACAATAGCCGACAGCTTGAGATTATCTGCTTAATTCACCGTAATAGTAAGTACTCTGAACTCTAGCACAAACTCAGAAGCGTGAAACAGAGCTTCTGGGACAATCTTGAAAAACACATTGTAAGATTGGTTCAACCAAACTAACACAAAACTTGATTTCTCTAGAACCAACAAAATAGACGGGTTACGCCCAACAAGCTTAAAACAGATTCGCTGTTTGAGTTTGTAAACCTACAAAACCTAACAGAAACACTGAGTTTTCTAGGTTTGTAGGTCGACAAACTTAAAATAGACTTATTCTGTTATGATGGTGGCAGAAAATGTTGAGATGCAATAGGCTCAACATGTGTCAGTCTCCTCTGCCCCGATTAGGAATGTCCCAATCCATCATAGGGAAAGACTAGAGAAGTTCACGGGCTTGAACTTCAAGTGTTGGTAGCAGAAAATATTCTTCTATCTTACCACGTTAAATCTGGCACGAATCTTGACTGAGGAACCTCTCAAGTTTGCTAAGGATGTAAATGATCTAAAAATCATCACTGCTATTGACAAATGGAACGAGTCTGAGTTCCTATGTCGAAATTACATCCTCAACAAGCTTGTCGACTCTCTGTACATTGTGTGCTATGAGAAGAAAACATCAAGGGAACTGTGGGAATCCTTGGATAAGAAGTATAAATCGGAGGATATTGTGGCCAAAAAGTTTATTATTGCTCACTTCTTGGACTACAAAATGGTTGACTCCAAGTTGGTGATCAGTCAAGTCTAAGAGCTTCAGATAATCTTGCAAGAAATTCACTAGAAGGAATGACACTTAGTGAAACCTTCCAAGTAGCAGCTATCATTGAGAAGTTGCCTTCTGGCTGTAAGGACTTCAAGAATTACCTAAAGCACAAGCGAAAGGAGATAAACATGGAAGAACTTGTTGTCAGACTTCGTATTGAACAGAACAACAAGAGTTCAGAGAGAAAATTGTTCTCTCAGACTACTGTCAAAGCCAAAATTATCGAGCATGGACAAAACTCAAAATAGAGGAATCCTAACTCTTCCAAGATGCAACCCATAGGACGTTCCTTTAAAAATAAGTTCTCAGGGAAGTGCTATAATTGTGACTGAATGGGTCATAAATCTTCGGAATGTAAAAAGCCGAAGAAAAAGCAGGAGGTGAACCTACATGAGGAACCAAACACAAACCTCTATATCGTGGTATTTGAAGTGAACCTGATAGGCTCAAACCCGCGACAATGGTGGATCGATACCGGTGCCACCAGACATGTCTGTTGTAATAAGGAGCTACTCCACAATTTTGAAGACATCAAAGATTGAGACAAGTTGTTTATGAGGAATTCAACAATCTCGGATATAAAAGGTCAAGGTAAAATGGTGCTGAAGATGACCTCGGGAAAGGAGCTCATGCTGAACAACGTGATGTATGTTCCGGATATTCGAAAGAATCTTGTGTCCGGATCACTTCTAAGTAAGCACGGTTTTCACATTATTTTTGAGGCGAACAGAGTGGTATTGTCCAAAAATGGAATGTTTGCAGGAAGAGGGTATGTACATGATGGGTTGTTTAAACTCAATGTAATGGTCATTCGGCATAAGACAAATAAAACCAAAAGCTCTTCTGTGTATATGCTTGAGTCTTCCAGTTTGTGGCATGGTAGACTAGGACAATGTTAACTACGATGTATTACGTAGACTAATTAACATGGAAAGCATACCTACATTTCACCTTGACCTGAAACACAAGTGTGAGACTTGTGTTGAAGAAAAAATGATAAGGTCATCCTTTCAACACATTGAAAGAAGCACTGAACCACTCGGTCTAATTCACACCGACGTATGCGACCTGGAAGGTACGTCGATACGTGGTGGGAATAAGTACTTCATCACTTTTGTGGATGATAACACAAAATTTTGTTTAGTATATCTACTCAAAAGTAAAGATAAAGTTATAGAAAAATTTGTTCTCTATAAGACTGAGGTTGAAAATCAACTTAATAAGAAAATTAAGATGGTTCAAAGTGACCGAGGTGGGGAATATGTATCACCGTTTGTTGAGTTGTGTGTTGAACACGGGATCAGACATGAAACAACGACTCCCTATTCGCCTTAGTAAAATGGTGTTGTTGAGCGGAAGAATCGTACTCTGAAAAAGATGACGAATGCTCTTCTCTTAAGTTCTGGATTACTCGAGAAAATGTGGGGGGAAGTTATGTTAATAACAAATTACCTTTTAAATAAGGTGACCCGCAAAAAAAATAGAAAAAAATCCTTATGAGTTGTGGACTGGAAGACAATCATCCTACAAATATTTGCAAGTATGGGAGTGTCTTGCCAAAGTATTGATGCCTGATCCGAAGAGGATCAAGATAAGACCAAAGACTGTTGATGGCATATTTATTGGATATGCGCATAACAGTAATGCATATCGGCTTGTTGTGTATAAATCATAAGTACCGAATATACACAAGAACTCGATTATTGAATCAAGAAATATTTCGTTCTTTGAGAATGTGCTTCCAGGTAAGACCCAAGAGGAAGCAAGTTCCTCAAAACGGGCATATGAAACACAAGAAGAATATGCGGAACCAATTGAGGTTGAGCTCAGATGGAGCAAAAGAACTCGGGTAGAAAAATCCTTTGGAAAAGATTTTATCACTTACATGTTGGAATGTGATCCCCATAGTTACTCAAGAGTTGTAAGCTATTCGGAGGGACCTCAATGAAAAGAGGTGATTGCATCTGAAATCGACTCTATCTTGCAAAACCACACTTGGAAACTTGTGGATCTTCCTTCGGGAAATAAACCACTCAGTTACAAGTGGATTTTCAAGAAGACGATGAGATTAGATGACACAATTGATAAGTACAAGGCTAGGTTGGTAATTAAAGGTTACCAACAACGCGAAGGCCTTGATTACTTTGATACATATTCTCCGGTGTCGAGAATAACGTCCATTAGAGCCATGTTGGCGATTGTTGCTCTATGAAATCTGGAAATACATCAGATGGATATAAAGACAGTATTTCTAAATGGAGATTTAGAAGAGAAAATCTATATGGAGCAACCTGAAGGGTTTCTGTGCCAAGGAAGAAAAACAAGATTTATAGATTAGTAAAGTCATTATACGGCTTGAAATAAGCTCCGAAGCAATGACATGAAAAGTTTGATACTGCCATGAAGAAAAGTGGATTTAAAATCAATGAATGTGATAAATATATTTACCTGAAAGACATAAGAACTGAATATGTCATGTTATGTCCTTATGTAAATGACATACTTATCATTGGAAGTAATGATAAGATAATCAAATTCACTAAAACTATGTTGAACTCAAGAATAGACATGAAAGACATGGGCCTAGCCGATGTGATTCTAGGAATTAAAATTCTTAGAACAAAAAAAGGACTTGTTCTTAGACAGTCTCATTATATGGATAAAATTCTTGAGAAATTCAACAAGGGTGATACTGCGCTGACATGGACTCCAATAGATATGCGTCAACATCTATTGAAAAATCAAGATGAGAGGATCTCTCAGATAGAGTACTCCAAGCTGATTGGAAGTCTGATGTACTTATTGAGTTGTACACGACCAGACTTAGCATATGTTGTAAGCAAGCTGAGTAGATACACGAGTAATCCCGGTGTTAAGCACTGGAAAGGGATAACAAGAGTACTAAGGTACTTGCGATATACTCGTGATTCTGAACTACACTACATAAGATATCTTGTTGTGATCGAAGGATACAACGACGCGAATTGGATATCAGACATGAATGATTCTAAGTCCATAAGTGGATATGTATTCACTCTGGGTAGTGCAGCCATTTCATGAAAATCTTCTAAGTAAACCGTAATAACTAGATCCACTATGGAGTCAGAGTTTGTAACTCTTGACAAATGTGGAGAAGAAGTTGAATGGTTACAACAATTCTTAGAAGATATTCCTAGATGGTCGAAACTTGTGCTGACAATTTGCATACATTGTGATAGTCAATCGATAATTGGCCGGGCATAGAGTCATCTGTATAATGGTAAGTCTTGACACAATATCATTAGACAACTACTCTCAATAGGAGTTATCACTATTGACTATGTACAGTCAAAGGATAATATAGTGAATTCGCTAACCAAATGGTTAAATAGAGAGTTAGTTACAAGATCATCACAAGGAATGAGCTTGATGATAGTGTCGATGCCGACTGTAGGTGCAAAGAAAACCCAACCTATGCTGATTGGAGATCCCAAGAATTATGTTCAAAGGGATAACCTAACTGCACTGAAAGGCAATTACTGTAGGGGAACGACCCGATAAAATAGTGACGAGATAAAGGGTAAGCATTCCTGCTTTTAATAATCAAAGTGAAGTAATGGGAAATACTCTCGAGACATCACCTATGTGAGAAAGAAGTGGGACCGCTTTGAAAAGAATTGAACGCATAATTCTTATCGCTTATTACAAAACCAAGCATGTTCATGGCCACGAATGAACACACTCATGAGACCTGAGCTATATCAGGGAGAGTTCTAGGTGAGATCTATCCATGTTTACACAAATGGTAGAACAGTTCAAAGACATCGCGTCTACTTATCAGCCAGTGAGCAAATAGATTTCATAAGGGAAGATTCAAAGGGTAATATCTATCTATCCTATACACATCTCAACTGCTGAAAGCTATCACATACCTTGTTTCCATTCATGTGGGGGATTATTAGAAAATGTGAATGGAAATACAACTTGTGGGTTATTAGTCCAACAACGAAAGTGGCAATACGGCTGATCGATAGTGCATGAGAGGGTGCAAATCCAAGGCTTGGATTACACAACCCCAATTGTGTTCTTGTGTGAATGTTGTTGCATGCATCAGACCGGTCAGGGCATGATATGTCCATGTGTTTTCAACCAATATTTGCCGCAATACTTTTTTTGTTGCTCAATGACACATGTTACATGCAAAGTTGCTTGCTTATTGACACATGTCTTACATGAAGGTGCAAGTTTTATGCAAGGTGTCAATGCTTGCATGCATGAATGACACATGTTGCTTTGCATGCACATAATTCTTTGGTGGTAACACATAGGTGTGCACGTTGTTGGCTCAAGGTAAATGGAAATTCCTTATAAGGAGCCTCGACGTGAAGAGAAGGAGCAAGTCATGTGAGCATTTGTAAGCAAATGAAAGCAATCTCTCTGTGCAGAAGCAGAAGTGAGCAAAAGGGAGAGTAAAAGGAAGAGAGGTCTCTTTTCCTTTCAATCCCCTTATTTCGTCCTCCTTTCTATCGGACAATTCTTCGCTCGATAGATACCCATGATAGCAATTCAGATATATACTCAGTTCGTCACGTCAACCTATGATATGTTGTGTCGTAGTCTCATCGTTTTATCCTGGAAAATAAACATCCAAGCGTGACCTCTTATCACCGTCGGAGGGGACGAATATGTTTTAAGGAGACTGTACTCTATAAAACTCAACAGATCCTTTCTGTCTCGGCAGACGTCTCAAAAGATCCTCTCGGCAGAGTCATCTCTGTCTCAGCAAGCATCTCAGAAGATCCTCTTGGCAGAGTCATCTCTATCTCGGCAGGCGTCTCAGAAGATCCTCTCGACAGAGTCATCTCTGTCTCGACAGGAGTATCGGCAGATCCTCTCTATCTCGGCAGATCCTCTTTGTCTCGGCAGATCCTCTCAGTAGATCATCTCTGTCTCGACAGATCCTCTTTATCTCAACAAAGAGAACATCTCCACTGAACAAACTTTTGGTGATCGACTTATAATAGCCGACAAACCTGAGATTATCTGCTCAAGTCATCGTAACAGTAAGTACCCTGAACTCTGGCACAAACTCAAAATCGTGAAACAAAGCTTCTGGGACAATCTTGAAAAATAAATTGTAAGATTGGTTCAACCAAACTGACACAAAACTTGGTTTCTGTAGAACCAACAAAACAAATGGGTTACGCCCAACACTAGAATCTCCTCTTTCTCATTGTTTTGAACAGAACTCAAACATGGAAGCTCTTCTTTGCCAATGGTGCCTCCATCAGGGGAATCCTTAGTGTTTCAAACCTATAACACGTTGTCATCAACTTTACGTTCAGATGATATACAATTATTTGAACAATCATGGCTAGCTTCAGGAGAATTTCCCTAGATAATGTTATTTTCCCAGTCATGTTAATCAAAAGGATAAAGATCTGTAAGTACCAAAGTTTGCCCAACCAACATATTCATTGTAATATCCTTCATTGGTTGAGCACAAAGATATGTGTCATAAAGTTTCTCATGAGCTATGTCAGACACTTCTTCCACAATATTATCAAAGGCAACAAGAGTATAATCAGTATTCTTGGCAATAATTAAATCTTTGGAAGAGCTCCTCAAAAAGACTTCCTCATCTTCTTCAACAAAATTAGCAACATCCAACATTCTTGCACCTCTATTGGGCACTTCTGATGACTTTTTCTTTTTGCTCTTCTTACAGCTTCATGTATACCAAACATTTTAGAGAACCTCAAGATCACCATACCATCCTCAACACATAGCACTAGAAGGAATGTATCCGCGCGAGACCCCATCTTTTCTTGTTCACTGATAGGTTGTTCCTCTAGATCATCCAATTCAAAAGTATCAGCATCTTCCTCTGAAGACATGGCAGAAACAAAGTTGTTGTCCAGAGGAATCACTAATGAAGTGGATATTTCATCTTCAATGTTATCATCAACTAACAGGTTATCTTTTATTATTTCTTCATCCTCATCATAATTTTTCTCATTAAATATAGAGTTCTTTAAGAGGCCAATAATGAACTCAAAGAGAGGTATTCTTTCTTTGGAAGCAAGAGGTCTTCTTTTGTGGTGGATACAACCTTTGGCTCATCATATTGTTCATAAATATCTTCATAATCAATAGCTTCTTTAGCCTTTTCATCATAATCTTGCTCAAAAGAAACAGAGGGTGCTGGTAATGATTTAATAAATCAATGTCAGCCAATGCAGAAAGATGCTCCTTTACATCCTCATCTAGATAGTCAGCATCTAGATCACCAAGGTTATCAACATTTCCAAACATAAATCCCAAAAATTGGTTCCTCTCACCAAGTTCCTCATATTCATCATCATAAACTAGATCACTAATCGTCTCGGTCTTGTCTTCCACATCTTCCTTAATCAACTGGCAAAACTCCTCCATGTAATCATTGACCGATCTTGCACCCTGCCTCAACGCATGAAGTCTTTGAAACAATACCCCACAGGTTGGCGTAGTTGGTACATGCATAGGTGATTGCTCAAATAGGTTTTTTAGTCAATTCCCACCGGTGCAAAATGTCTCAATGGGTGTCTGACCTCCCCCATGCAAAGGGTCACTATACTAGGACAAATGTTCCCCATGATTTACCCCCCTTCAGAGAATATGAGGCTCCCTAAAGGGGCCACTAAGGTGATAGTTTCACCTTTTGCTCCAATGAAGTCTTTGAAACAAGGTTTGAGTATAATTGAAGGGAAGAAAGTGACTCTTCATCTTCTCTCAATCAATAATCTTGGTATTGCCCTATCTATCACGTGATCACTGAAACTGCTCCCACCACACTAATGCTTGGCCTCTGAATTTAATGGCAACCAGTGTCACTTTCACACAATCGAGCACTTCCTCATAATAAAAAAAATCTCTGCACTTCATTAATCCAATCAACAAATTCCTCTACTTCTAACATACCAAAAAATTTAGGAATATCAACTAGAAACCCGATATCTCCGTACCATTCCCCTCGACCACAACTTTCGTGATTACGATAGGAGTTTTCAAAAGTGGAAGTAGAGTTAAGATAATGTAACTTATGACCTTTAATATCTTGCGTCGCTAGACGCTATGATAACTTCTCAACTTGTCTTTGTAGTTCTTCAAGTATCTCATCTTGGGTGCTGTGATCACAGTGTGAGGCTTCCTTAGTCGGAATTTGTCTGTCACGACCACGATGACCATCCATGAGATCTAGAGCTCTGATACCAACTGACGCCGAATAGAATAGTGATTATCCTATGGGCAGTATTGATTATGTTGATTCAACTACGAACGTCGGAAATAATCTTATAAAACCTATTGATTCGGAAGAATACTAGGAACTAGGAAAAAGAAAAATAAATGGAACAGTCAAAAAATATTGTTAATTCAAAAAACTTCTCCTAACATCAACTAAGCAAAGGATTAAATAGACTTAAAATCCTAAGATGCAAAGAAAGGAAAGAATTCCAGAAAAATTCTTAACAGATTCAAAATCCTAAAAATCCTAAACGGACTCAAAATCTTAAACTAGAAAAGAGAAAAACAACTCTAAAAAAGAAAATCTTCGAAACCTCCCACATTAGTGAAATTTTAACTAAAAAGGATAAAATCTTTGGATCCTCCCGCATTAGAGAAGGCACTAGTCAATATTCCAGATGTATCCAAAGATACCTCAAAAGCAACACAGTTGAAGTGTCGAACATAATCTCATAGGGTTTCTTGATTCCTCTACTTCATGGCGAAAAGACTTTAAAAAGTCTTATGGTATCATTTGCTACTAGCGAAGTGATGTAAGAATATGGTACTTGATATGGACGGTTAGGTCTAAGCCCCCTGATAGCACGAATAGGTACCACGTGACACATAGTCAAGGTCAAGATCGACTTTCGGGTGGATGCGTGTTATATAGCCGACCGGTCCCAGTTATCATACCCCGGTTGGAAAAGGGCAATCAACATCGCAAACCGGAACCAAGGTATCAGGTCAAGGTATATTATTCTAACTGACCGGAGCTCCTCTGAAAGCCCGGTCGGGTATATATTATGCTAATCGACCGGTTGCGCCCTCTGAAGTTCGGTCGGGTATATATTATAACCGACCGGATGCGCCTTATGAAGACCGGTCGGTTGAAGTATGTTCCCGGTCGGGTATATAATATAACCGACCGGAAGGATCTTATCATTGGCCCCGGCCTCCAGCATGACTATAAGGGTTGACTCTGACACCACCTATACGGCTAGAACACCCTTCAACAGTAATGCCAGAACACCCCTCAACGGTACGGCCAGAACACTCCTCAACAGTATGATCAGAACACCCCTCAACAGCATGATCAGAACACCCCAATTGTGCCCCAGGCACTCCCCTGAAAGACGGGGAACGACGATACTTTCGTACCAGAACATGCTCACTCATGCCTTAACAGTACGTATCATTAATGCTGGTCATACATACTTCGGAGGAGTATATAAAGAAACGGGAGTCACTGCGGAAAGGAGGTTTTTTTTCCTAACCTGAAACACCTTTACTTACTGTTTCAATACCTCTGCGCGATCATACTTGACTTGAGCGTCAGAGCGGGATCCCCAGGCACCTCGCCTGGAGCTCTCCTTTAACCCTCTGTCTCTCTTTCTGTGATCTGTGCAGATCCCCGACCGGAGAGAATAGAAGGATCTTGTTCGCTCGTCGCTCCACAGACAAAATCCTTCGATCGGTTACTTGGGACGGAAGACCGGCGAAACCCTCCGATCGGCCTCAAGACCTCAGACGACCGGAAGGATCACTCCACTCAATGGTGATCAAGTCAGCAAATCTCCAGCTCATCGGTGACTCATCCTCTGATAGTCTCTGTGCGGGAACAAATTGGCCCCGATAATCTTCAGGCCGAGCTGGTTCTGAAATTCAGGAGAGTTCAAGTATTGAACCCTCCGGGCCGACCAGCGCTCCTCCTCGGTCGCCTGCTGATGAGCCCGAGCGGTCTTCTCCTTCTCCAGCTCAGCCTTCTCCCTAGCCAGGGTGCCCTTCAACTTTTCCAGCGACTTATTACGGGAGGCCAGCTCGGACTTCGCCGCCTCCAGTTGAGCCTGAGCCTCCCTCTGTGCCGACCGAGACCGGATGAGCTCCTCCTTGAGAGAAGCTTGCTGCCCCCACGACTCCTCCAGTTAGGAGTCTGCAGCCTGCTTTGCCTCTTCAAGGTGGGGTCAGGTGGGTGACTTGGAGTTGCAGATCGGCACGGAGCCGCTCCAATTCCGCCTGAACTTCCTCGCTCGGAGGAGGCTCTTGGTTCTCTAGCTCAAACACCTGAGCCTGTAGCCCCTGGTTCGTTCGCAAGAGACGGTAGCCTCGGGCGACGACTTCCGCACTCCCGCGCCATGCCTGCAAGATGAATGTTAATAATAAGACCAGAAAATATACAAGTAAAGCAGGTCTAAAACTTATCGTTGCCATGTTCGACGCTAGGAAGTCTAGCGTCTGTTTGTTGGAGCAGTTCTGCAAATGCTCCTGGGATGACCGCCAAGTGGCCGCTGCCCGGCCATTCAACCGCACTTTGGCGGGAATGATGGATCCTCGCCGACTGCTACCCTCCCTGGTCGGGGAGACCTCGATGGGAGTCTCGATGGGGGTCGGGGTGGGGAGTTCCACTGATCGCCGCTCGTCCGCCGGGCGTACCGTCCGAGCTACGGGAGAAATATAGATTGGCGTGGAACCAAATGATCTAGTATCACCCGACCGCGGTGGGCGCTCTTCAGTAGCCCAGTCGGCGGAAGGGCCAATCGAATGACGCATCTTGACTGATCGGGCGCACTTCTCAGCGTTCTGAGTAGTCGGGCGTTTTCCAGAGCGGTGGTTATCATCAGGCCGGGGCGGACGCTCCTCCCTCCTAGAAGACGCCACTACGCCCAGCAAGGAGGGGCAGGGTGAAGGCAGCTCGTCGATATTCTGCGCCCCCGATGAGCCGGCCGGCGGAGCAGGCCGACCCTCCTTCACGGCTATCTCTATGCCGCGCTCCTCCAGCTCGCTCAAGGAAAGCTTCCCTGATTGAGCAGCCGCTGCTTTCCACATCGTCTGACCTGCATAAAGCAAAAAAAAATCTTAATTAGATATAAACAGAACTGTAGCTAGGAAATAACTCACCGAAGGAAGCAGGCAGCGGGGTCGCAATGGGGCTTAGCCCGACCGCATAGATGAGTCCCTCCTGCAGCAGCGCCCGAGCGTCGAAGCTCAGGTCGGCGAGAATGTCGCCCGCCCTCAAATGCGCTGCCCTAAAAGAGGACGTGAGTCAGGGAGCCTTTGGCAGGACCACACTCCACTCGGACTCCCACTCAAAATCGGTCGGGGAAGACATGTAGAAAAATTTATCCTTCCAACCCCTGTTTGAGGCCGACAACTCGTCTAAGAAGCAATACCCGGCCCGGGATTGGAAAAAGAAGGTCCCTTCTTCCCCTATTTTCGGGTAAAAAAAGAAATGGAACGACCGACCCTCGAGTGAAATATCATACACCCTAAAGACTATGTACGACCCACAGAGCTGTCGGTAGCCATTAGGGGCCAATTGGTTCAGGAGGATACCAAAATACTGGGACACAGATTCAAAGAAAGGAGATATGGGAAAACAAAGGTTGGCCTGGAACTGACCGAGGAAAAAGATCACGTATCCGACCGGCGGTTTGTGAGCTCGTTGGTTTGGACGGGGAATTGACAGCCTATAGTCGATCGGAGTCCCGTATTGTACTCTAACTTCCTCCAGGTCGGA
>JBBUKS010000104.1:3878293-3895575 GCA_038050645.1 Hedychium gardnerianum | reverse complement strand
GTCGTCCCCCCCCCCGCCACACTAGCGGAGATTACCCTTGGTGACGGCCGCGCTCAGGACTTCTACGACGTCAGCCTTGTGGACGGATACAACCTTGGCATGTCAATGACGCCCTTCAGCGGGAGCAGTGGGCGGTGCGGCCGCGCCGGCTGCGTCAGCGACCTGAATGAGGTCTGCCCGGCAGGCCTGGCAGTGCGCGGCGGCAGCGACAACCGCGTAGTCGCCTGCAAGAGCGCTTGCTCCGCCTTCGGGTCCCCGCGGTACTGCTGCACCGGCAGCTTCGGGGGCCCGCAGCAGTGCAAGCCCACGGCGTACTCGAGGTTGTTCAAGGCGGCGTGCCCCCGAGCCTACTCCTACGCCTACGATGACCCCACCAGCATTCTCACCTGCACCGGCGCCAGCTACCTCATCACTTTCTGCCCTCAGCGCTAGATTTACTCACTTTCATAGTCAATTGCTACTTGATAGTAGTACTACTAGTAGCGTAGTCATGGTCTGCATCTTCAATCTAAAATATTCATCCATTAGGAGAAATGTACTAGTCGATGAACTGCTATCTGCATCTCGTGGATGATAGGTGATCTGGTCTGCCGCTGATAGGTCTTTACTTTGATCCTTACCTTGCACGGGCTTTTCTTGCAAAACTCGCTCTCCTCTACTCAGCTCTGTTCTTGAGCATGCTTTTACTATGTTAATCAAATTTTTATTTGTTTGGGGTATTTTCTGAATGATTTTTCATTTGATTTTTAACAAAGTTTAAGCATTTCTCTGAACTCAGTAAAACTAACTGCAATGAATTAGTGAAAGAAAGTTATTGTAGCGCTAGTTGTCTGGGGGTGCTTTCCCAGAGAAACTAACTGATGGTCAATAAAGGAGCGTTACTGTGAGTTACAAGTTATTGGAAAAAAAAAAACAGTGTAAAAATTAAAGAGAAAAGTCACGTTAACTTTTTGAATAAAATAATAAGAGAAATGTCTGCCTCACATCACATCAGATCTAGCTCCAAGAAAAAAAAATTGACTCAGGATACTTTCGTGGGTTAATGGAACAAACACCAAAACGAGAAAAAAAGAAGGGAAATGAATTGTCTGCCACAATGTTCGTACCGGCTATAGCTGGATGTGGGCATCAATTTCGATGTTCACGTGGTCTGCCTACTTTTCTGACAATTGCAGCTGGGATGTTGATCAGGGGAAGAGAATTCCGATTACCAATGTCAAAGAAATTAAGATGGATCGCCCTTAAATTTGAACAAACGAAAATAACGAAACATATCGCGTTATTTCTCGTGAGTAGAGTAGATAGCAACGGGGTTGCGTTTACTATCAGATTCAAAATATTTTACTCTTTCACAAAACTCGATTATGATTTTGATTATTTTTACAGTTAAGATATTATGGGTAAAATAATTTAGCAATTAAAAATCAAAACATATAATGTAATAAAAAATATTCATTCATGTCTGATATCATATCTGAATAGATATCAAGAATGTCTTATACATGTGTTTGAACTTTTCTCAATACTTACTTATCATCAAAATATTCACTCAGTTTTATACGATTTAAGCCTGTCACATATGATGGATCATGGATGACAATGAAGTCGAGCTTGGATCAACCTATTAGTATTATGATAGTGGTGAATGAAAACACATAACATCCTCATTGCTAAATTATATATATATAATGTGAATGTTGAGCCACCATTTGATTTGCCTCCAAAGTCGACTGACATCCGAACACGAAAAGAAGAGATGCTCCTTGGTCTCCTCAGCTAATTGACAAAAGGTAATATAATATATAACTTGTCCCTAGTAGGTAGTCTACGGTCAGCTAGTAGTCATAATATGAATGTGTAATTGGGTTGTAGATGCGCCCTCCATAGTGTTCCTTTGTCATGTATGCATCATAGTACCTTTGCCTATAAGGTGTTGTTCATGCCTTCAAGTCACAAAATCTCAATCCTTCTCCTTTTGATTTACACAAAGCCAACCAAGCTATAGGAGGGCGTGCTTGGTAGTCCACATGAATTATTGATAGATGTTGTATATATACTCTATGATGCCACTGGGTAGAGGTAAAATGGACATTTAATAACATTCAACTCCTTGCAATATAGAGGTGATAAGTTGGATTTTTCCTGCATATGAGAGTGTTTTTGGCCCAGGCTATATCTTTCGGATCAATGAGTCCATCCGGGAGTATAGTCAACTATCTCCAACTTTGCAGAAGCAAGTGGGATTCCCAAATATATGAAGCATACTATCCCCTCTAGAAGCATTTAATAGTAAGAAGTGTTGTCCGAGTGTGAGTGTTCACCCCGTCATATAGATGTTTGACTTTGCTATGTTGGCATGTAAACCAGCCATCTTTCCAAATTGTGCCAAACATGTAGACAATGTCGTAACTAATGTGGTGTCTCCCCTATAGAATAGCAACAAGTCATCTACGTAAGCAAGACGAGAAATTCTTAGGTCCCCATATTTTAGATGAAAGTGAAAATCAGCCCTTCTAGTGTACTGGTTGAGCAGCTATGCCAAGTTATCCATGCAAATATCAAATAGGTAAGGTGATAGGGAGTCTCCTTGTCTAAGATCCCAAACTCCTGTAAAATACCCATACGTGCCCACCATTTATAGCTAGAGAATAGGAGGTAGTGGTGACATATTGCTTGATCCAAGCAATGAAGGTGGCGGGAAACTGTAGCCTTATAAATACATCAGGAAATTCCAATGAATTGTATCAAAAGTCTTTTGAAGATCGACCTTTAAGGTGCATCTAGGGGAAATTCTTTTCTTGTTGTAATTTCTCATTAATTCCTAGGCTAGATCTGTGATGCTTCTCCCTTTGACAAATGCTGCTTGGGCAGGATGAAAGAGGTGGCCAACTATGTTAGCTAGTCTAGTTGCCAAGAGTTTTAATATGACTTTATAGAAAACTTTGTAACATGAGATCACCCTGTAATCTTCCGCTTGGACATTCTGTCTTTGGCACCAAGAAGATGAGCGTGTGGATCCATTGATTAAGAAGATTCCTATGCTAGAAGAATTCTCGAATGGCAACAATGAAATCAGTATGGATGATGTCCTAGGAGTGCTTGAAAAATTTGGCATCATACCCATCCATTCTTGATGCCTTTTGATCCCCAATACTCAATATGGCTTGTTTGATTTTTTTTTTTTTTCATTTGTTGGCTCCTTGATTAGTGCCCCTTGTTGTTCTAGAGACAGTGTGTTACCAAACAGTAAACATTGGTATTGGAGTGGAGTTCAATCGAATGTAGTGCAAAGCTCCTAAGAATTCAGCCACAAGTTCTTGTGTATTTGTGGTGTTTCCTCTTGCTTTTTCAATCACCACTATCTTACGTTTCAAGTTGGTTTCACCAAGGAGTGGATGTTGGGATTTACACGAGCAAAATATACATGTTTTCGATAAAACACACAGTAGAAACAAAAAATGAGTTTCAAAATATTTTGCGCATCACAAAAATAACAAGATCATCATATGCAAGACAAAACATAGATCTATAGATTATACATTTGAGTTCGTAATTGAAAGTTGAAGAGAGCATTCTTGCCTCGCAAGGCTTGCCTCTATTATCCCCACCGAGTTTTTTCAAGACAACTCCTCGAGCAACAAGCTATGTCTCTGATCGGTATTAGCCAAGCATGGAGGAGACGACACAAAGAAGAGAGAGACTGGTAGCGTCCAAGCATTCTTTCTCCTCGGATCGAATCTAGAGGAAGAAGAAGAGGGAAGTGGTCGGCGGCAAGAGGCTTAGGCAATAACACAAGGGAGGAGGCGACACCAATGAGAGGTGGGTGGCACCAACCCTAGGAGAGCTAGGAGGAATCTTAATTTTTATTTATATAAAACTAATCTGGTCATATAAATTTATATAAAACCAACTCGGTCATATAAATTTATATAAAACTAATATGGTCGTATACATTTATATAAAACCAACTCAGTCATATAAATTTATATACAACTAATCTAGTCATATAAATTTATATAAAACCAACTTGTTCATATAAATTTATATAAAATTAATTCGGTCATATAAATTTATATAAAATCGACTCGTCTCTAATAGTCATGATTTATTCTTCTCTCAGTTCAACAAATAATTTTCATATTTACCTTTTACTTGGTCCAACCAGACTTAATCTCTTTCTCTCTCTTTTTGACTCTTTGAGAATCACATTGTCTAACTCATTTTACGTCTTAAAGAAAAACATTCGTAGTGCGTGTGACCCAATTAATCATTAATTATGAAAAGATCATAAGTGATACCTAGTAGTACATCATGACCTCCAATTGACCGAAAAATTACAAATGATTTCAGAACGAATTCTGAACCCTTCAGCAGTTATAGTAATCAGTGACTCTATTCCTTTTGCACATCTTATACCCACTTGGTTCAGAATATGATTTATGTATCAGTCTTCACTATGCTGACTACGTCACACCTAGCATAAGTAGTAATTCCTTATCCTGTGGATTCAAATTGCTCAAACACATATCCAAGAAGACCATCCTCTTGACATATTTTGTTTTGGTTAAAGACTTACGAGTAATAATCGTGACAAGAGGCCATAGGATATACATCTCCTTATAAAAAAATAGTGAATCCTCTGTGGGCTATCCAAACACCTTTGAACATATTGACTTATTTCCAATCATTCCGTAACTACATCCCCTAGAAGATGTATATCTAAGATGTCAAAGTATAAGCTTCCCTAACTAAGGTGACTTGAATATCTCAAATCGAAGGAAATTTGCACTTGAGCTGCAATGAGATTTTTATCGACATATAAAGAACCACATGAAGTCTTATAGCAGGTCACATCCGATGAACTAGTTATCCTTAACTAGTATCCATATGTTAACTCTCAACATCCCAATATTTTCAGCCAACAATGATCGGCTATTTGGATAAACCAACGAGTATAACATATATTAGTCTCACATAATCGATGATATTCAGTCCTCATTAATTCATCGACTAGGGAATATTTCAATACGTACATAATTATATATGATGAGGGTACACTAATTGTGATCCAATCATAATTTCTCTTATACTATGCATTGTATTATGGACTTTATTAATTGAGTTTAAAATTAAAATACATACATAAAGAATGTATATCCAAATATAATTGTCTTAGGACATCACTTAAGTATAATAGTAAACATATATGTTATTTCTATCCATTTCTTTGAAGTATTTGCATGACACGTTGCACATAAAAAAAGTATTCTGCTTCATTGAGTTGGGTTGCTATTTTTTGCATTTGTTTATAGTTTACTAGAAAAGAGCTAATAGCCATCCCACTTTGTTGCATCTCATGGAGCTGTGCTTGTGCCTGTGCAACTCTCTCCCTTATATGTCGAAAGTGAAGTTTATTCAGGTTTTTTCAACTCATGTTTCAGGAAGTTGCGTTTCAATTTCAGCCGATACTGTGTTGTGCCCTATCCACTTGTCTTTTAGCATTGTCCTAGGTTTGGGCAACTAAGGTTTGGAAGTCTTCATGAGTTGCCCACATATTATAGAATTTAAATGACTTCTTAACATGGTCCCCTTCTCCCATAATAGTAACAATACAAGGAGTGTGATCAGATGCAAATCTAGGAGGTGGAATTTCAACCATACTTCTAGAGTCCCATTCCATTAAGGTTTTGTTCACCATCACTCTATCTAGTTTATAAAAGACATCGCCATTGGACCATGTGTATTGGCAACCAACTTGATGAAGATCTTTCATGCCATTCAAAATCACAAAGTCTTGGAAGTCTATAATTTGATAATTTGTGACTGCCAACCCTCCTTGCTTAACACCAGGTGTCAGGAGGGAGTTGAAATCTCCAACTATCAACCATGGTAATAGGATGTCAGTTTCTATGTGGTTTAAACCTTTCTATAGGCTTTTCCAATTAGTAATGGAGAGTTGTCCATAAATGAAGCTTATTGCATACTTCTACTGGGATAATTTGCAGAAGATGTTGTTGTGGATGAATTTCTCATGTCATTCTTCTACCTCCAATTTGATCTTCTGTTGGTCCCAAATTATAAACATTTAGCTTCAGAATGGAGTGGCAAGGTGGTATTGTATTTCTAGATGATGGAATCTTTTGAGTTTCATTGTCTGGAAGGCACTGTTTGTAATCTTAGTCTCCATAACCCCCTTTACTGATAGTTCATGTTTTTGAAAGAAGTTAGCAACTTCCTTCTGTTTGAGGCCTCGAATATTCCACGAGCCAATCTTCGTTGGGATTTAGACGGCTGTTGCCGCCTATTTAAATTTGAGTGTCCATCATGTCTCCTGCTTACTACCTTGCTGTTGACATTTCACTATCTTCATAGCCCTGGTAGTGACCATGCCATTTTGAGTGCCAGATTGTTCTCCGGTGGATGTAGTTGTAATTCTATTTGAGGCCACTACTTTGCCTTTCTCTTGAGTTCTTGGGGGGAGGTTTGTCCCTATGCTGCAGATGATGGGACTCTGAAGCAAGTAATGCAGTAATCTCTTGGTTGGACATTACTAGGGGCTGAGAATTCTGATTTAGTGTCTGATCAGAATGCAAATGTTAAGAAGGCAGGTCGGGACCAGGGATTTTCTTTTTCCTGGAAGATTTGGAGCGAGTTTGGATCATCCAGATACCTGCTTCTACATGGCGTTGTGCTACTCCTTCAGTGGAAACAAAATGGGTATCAGAGCAATCTACAATATTTGTAGTGGGGACAAATTGACTCTGTGCTTACTATTCTTGTTGGTCTGTGTCACTAGTCAGTTGGCATAGTGCCTCCACAGCTGCTGTGTTGATGACTACACTTGGCTATAGTGCATTTGTGGTGCCCCAAGGCATGCATATATGTTGAGAGTGAAACTAAACCCATTACTGAAATTGTAACGATGAGTAGTGACTACTCTAATAATTGTGAATCAACTTTCACAGGCTGGCCAGTGGTCTTGCTGCATGGACTAGGATGACATTGACTTTCAAGAGGAGTTTGATAGGGGTGTTCTGCGGGGATCTGCAAGTTGTTAGAGACTATAATTTTCTATCAGTGACAATTGCTACACCCAAGTCCATAGCTGATATATGAAATTGTGCCAGAGAGGGGCTTGGTAACTGTTGCATAGCTATTACTGTGGATAGACTATTATGTGTGTTGTTGGCCCTAGTATGCCTAGAGATTGTTTGGAGATTTCCACATATACAATGTTGTGCTGGGGTGTTCGCAACCGTGAATCATAGGTTCCTGTGTCATGACAATGTATGTTTGAAATAAGGGGTTGGCTAGGAGGTTGTGCAAAACTTTGCAACTTGATTTCGTTGCTACACCCTGGTTGTTTGATGCAAATTGTTATGCAATTGCTTAGGGGATTGTTTGGATTGATTAACAGCTTGCTCCAATGTTTGTGCCATTTCTTTGGCTATTAAACTATTTGACTCTAATTCTGAAATCCCTGATTGTAACTCTGCTTGGTACTATAGCATGCTGATTTTTAACTCCCTTGCTGCTTGGTGATTTCAGGCCTTGTAGAGTGCCATTTTTCCACACGTAGGAGCTTTAGTGGTCTTATTTGGTTCTATAGGTCCTTGTTGGGATCTCCCAACTGACTGTACCTGTCCTACGTCTTGTGGGGAGCTGAAATTATCAAGTGGTTGATATTGGTTATTAAGAATTGGTGCCTTTAGTGGTCACTATCCTACTGTAGGTGCAAGGAGTTATCTGTAATAGTTGGTGCCTTTGTTTAGTAACAACCTAATCAGTGACTATCCTAGTATCAATCAGTTGTTGGTGTTAGTTCACAAGCTGGATGGTACAGTGCTTCTAGTAATGTCCTAGTTGCCGACAACTATTACAAAGTTTCAAAACATATTCAAAACTTAATTCTAACTGGAGTTCCCATTTATCTGAGAGAGTCACTAACACACTCAAAGACAATGGTTTAGTGATGTCAATTTGCACAAGTACCGTTGCATAGCTGATCCTTTTCTTCAATTTGGTGACTCTGTCAGTGTATAGGGGATTGCCGACCAACGACACCAGCTTATTGAGGTTCGAGGTCGTCCAACAATCTACTAGCAGCCTATAGATTTGCATCTAGAGCAGGATCTGACTCAAGACTTCAACTTCAAAGCAGAAGCATTGAGGCATGATTTTGAGATAGAACGGGCACCCATAGGAAATATATGGTCCCCTTTGCAGGACCCGGTCACACGCTTCTTTAGACTCAAACTTAAAGAGACTAGCTAAGAGCGAGTGATGCGTGAACATTTTGTGCAGCGCATTCCATCACTTGGTCAACTCTTTCAGTGTCATCCATCCCAGGAAGCGGCCACAGAATCAACAGACCAGACAGTGCCCCATAGCTTGTTCCATGGGCTAGAGATTATTATTATTCAATATCGCTCGACCACCATCTTGTTGGAGTCTATGTAAGGCCATATCTCCTTCAAGATTTTGTTTTTGTCAAATAGGTTGGTCCACCTTTTTGTGTGACCATCGGTGGTGGTCCAGCCTGTTGTGTTATATGCCTCCATCAGTTGGGTTTGCTATACCCTAGATCTATGATGTGCATGGATGATCGTAGATGGAGGCTTAGCATGCTCAGTAGATGTAGGGTTGCCTATGTTCCTCAAGTTTAGTGGCTTCCATCTCCGTCGGCCTACCGCCGACTACCGAGTCATTGTGCTGTCTCTTATAGGGATGAGTCTTAGCGAGTTGAGAGCACCATGAGTGAAAACCCGATTCGTTTAGCTTTATATTCAAATTGTAACGGCTCGCCAACCATACCTTGAGTTGTGTACATCCACGTGGGTGCAATTGCCATAGGCTATTGAGCCACATTGTGCCCTGGATTCTACATTGTGCCTTGGAGTCCACATCAAGTGTTTCTTCAACACGACCACCTCCTACGAGTTGCTACAAAGCTAACGATGGGAAGCGCTGTTTACTCATCTATGATAGCCTCATTGGTTCTGAGCCTCTCCAACTACTACATGTGGCTTCAGGTAAGTGGTTGGAATCTGTTGCAACAATCACTAGGCCCTGAAACCCAGTGCGAAGAAGCAGAGTTGTAATAGGGGAATCAAAAACCTTGGAATCGGTCTATACAGATGCACTCTCCCGCCCTCTTTAGGCTATCACTAATAATCCTGTTGAAACTCTATTTAATAGTGGGGTCGGTCTATGAAGGGTCTTCGTCAATGTCGCCTGTTGCCTTCAAATGCTAGTGACTGCCAATCGCCACTACCACTGTCAGCTTTGTTCTCCAGCGTGAGTGACTAACTTCCTTTGTTCTCCGACAACAATGCAATTAGTGGTGAGTCCAATCACCTCACCTGTGTCGTTGAGCATCTCCATTCCGTTTGATTAGTGTGTTCCCGTTGCCTTCTCTAGAGAGAAGGGAGAGTGTCTCTCTCTAAATAGGAACAATGCTCAGTTTTTTTCCTTTTTCAAGCCACCATTTGATTACTTTCAAAAAGTGCATATAGTATTTGATGTTGCTGAAATATGTCAATGAGATGCCGAGGTGGAAGTGATGACATGAAAGTCAGTCGACGTGGTGGCTGTCAAGGTGAATGTGTAATCTGACTTGCACAGGGTGGGCTGACCTAGATGTACGATAACGATTAATCAGGTCGGGTAACGTCGGATTTGGGGTGACCGGCTTAGTCCCACGAAAGTTTCCCACTAGCCACCATGGTAAATCGGGAAGCGCTAATGGAGGCCCATCCAAATGGCTAGTATTCTTAGGTTCGCTTCTCATTGGAGGAAAAATTTCCTACAATACACCGCAGCTGAGATTCGAACCTTAGATCCATTGATTATCCATTGGAGGACCTAACCATTGTACCATCGTCGTGGGGGCGACCTAGATGCACGATATCAAACGTTAGAGGGTGTCAAAAGTTATTTCTGACAATAGTGAAGTAGGGCTTCATGTTAATCGGATGAAATCAAACATATAAATGACTGAGATGGAAGACATGACATGCATAAGGCTCCTTTCCTTCATTGATTTTTATGAGGGTTTCATGCCTTTCAGGTACCTGGGATTTCGCTAGCTGCGGAGCGACTCAGGATGTCTAATTACAACCCTCTCTTGGATTCTATCATTAGACAAATTAATTCTTGGCTACGTAGGAAAGACAATTCATCAAGTAAGTTCTACAAGGGGTAGAATACTTTCAGTAATCCATCTTACCCCTACCGCATGGGATCATAGATAGGATTTATAGTATCTATAGAGATTTAGTGTAGACGTCCAAGCATCCACCAATATCATGGCTTGAGATGTGCAAGCAAAAGAAGGAAGGTGGCTTGGGGTTCAAAGACTTAAAGGCCTGGAACTTGGTGTTGTTGGCTACAGAATTATGACGAATACAAGAAAAGTAAGACACACTCTGGATTAAGTGGACTCATCATACCTATCTGAGAAGAGCAGATATATGGACCTAGCAGGAAATGCTCATGAATTCTCCCTTAATCAAACGACTCTTGCAGATACAAGATGTCTTATTAACTGATGCTGGGTCATTAGAGGTTGTTATGTAGAAGAAAGCTTGCAGGTTGGTTTACAAATGACGATGGTGGAGTGGTGAAAACATATGACTTCTTTAGGAGACCTAGCCCTATGAAGCCATGGGTGAAGATGGTATGGAAGATTTACTTGTAGCTAGTCATACAATCACCCTTTGGATGCTGGCACAATGGAGACTTCCCTCTGGCACAATGGAGACTTCCCTCTTGAGATAGGTAGGAATATCGGGAGGATCGATTATGCACATTTTATGGGAAGGAGATAGAGTCACAGGAGTTGTGGGGGAAGATCAGGCAATGACTTCATATGCATTAGGAAATGTCCACTTAGTGATGGATGTTTCATGTCTTTTGGCAACACTACCGTGTGGAATTAGAGCCTTAAATGAAGGCTTGACACCTAGCTATTTCATCCATGATATATCATGTATGGAGGGTAAGGAATCAAAGTTTTTTGGAGAGGGACAATTGGATATTGAGAAGATTTTTAAGATTGTGCAAGTGCATGTACATCAGTTTGTGGTTAGTTACATTAGGCATGAGTAGTGTTTGAAGACTAACATTGAACATTTATATCATTTTTATATAAACTCCTTTACCTATAAATATAAAAAAATAGTTAATCTGTTTTCCCATTAATTCGACTTAATGACATTAATTATGGAGGCTTCTATTAATGTAAATTGTTTAGTTGTTACTTACTAGAAATGATGCTCATGGAGAGACGATTGCAAAGATCATGGAGCCACATTTGTCTATAACCAAAGTGCATGGATAGTAGCCACCCGTGATTTATCTTCCTTCACATAACCTGGGGACGAGCTATGAGAGATGCTTGGGGTGAGTGCTATCACCTTTTGCCACCATGGATAGTAGTGATTTTATCTAGAGAAGATGGGCCACGAATGCGATCTATTATGGTAAGACGTAGATAGCTTGGGAAATTGAGCATGAAGTAGAGAACTAGGATAACTGACCTCGAAGTAGAGAAGTCGGTAATTGAGTTCAAAGCGGAGAGCTTAAGAATTAAGCTCAAAGTTGATAGCTCAGGGAACAACTCATCTTTAGTATGGTTGATGCAAGACCAAGTAAGGGAACGAAATTTGAGAGGTGCTTTCATGCCAACATGGTATGAGAGGTTGGCCCTTAGAGGTGTTTCCCTATTGACCTCTACTCCGAAAGGTTGACCCTTTAGCATGGGGTCTTTGAATACATAAGCCTTATACTAACATTGAGTAGGACCATGTAAGCATGACCTATTGACTTGAGTAGGGTTGTTATCACTAGCTCTCTTTCAAGGCAGACGAGACTCAATTTGGAAATACAAATTAGCTAGATATTCATGTCAAGGTGTGTAAGATCATGTAGGAACACTAGGGGGGATAATAGTTTTAGAATTTTGAAAAAAAAATTAAATATTTTTTAAGACTTGTTCAAAATCTCATTTTAAAATCAAATATACAGCGAAAAATAGAATGTTCTTTCGTAGTGCTAATTTTGATTTGAAATCAAATTGATTTTCAAAAATTTATTACTAATATTGTTAGTGCAAATAACCACCAATAATTGAATCAATATTTTGATGTATAAAAAATGATTTAAAGTTAGTTGTTTTGTGATCTAATATGTGTGTCAAGTATATAGGTGCAAGAAAACTTGATAGGAATGTTGTAAGAACAATGAGAAAGTTCAATAGAAGTTGGTAGGAAAAAAAATACTAAATAGGTCAAGTGGACCAGAGATTTAGCAAACCTAAGAAAAGTCCAAATAAATCAAGTAGACCTAACATTTGATAGGTAAGAAGTCTCAATAGGTCCAAGACAAACAAATACTAGGTAGGTAAGAAATACTGGTTGTTTTTTTTCATGAAAGCTAAATATGTATATCATCAAAATGCACAAAACATATAAGTAACAAACGATCCCTGCTCATGTCATGTCTGATGAAGTATTAGATCTGAATAGGTATCCAAAGTATGGTATACATGTGTTATCATGAGTACCAACTCTCCATTTAAGTGGTCACTATCAAACATGTTGCGGTCATGAATGTTAGGGCACCGGGCCAATCTCTGCCGTCAAGCTTCTCTAATCTCCACCTGCATCCATAGCTACTGTCAATATGTAATTGTCTCCTGCGCCACCCATAGTCACCAAGTCGGCCTAACTGGTGGAGATACACTCCTATGTCTCGTCCTCCTCCACACTCTAGTCTGCCCATCATCTATCCTTTATAATCCCATGTCCTCTAGGCTCCAAAGTAGCGATAGAATTAAGTGGTGTATCAATATGCGTGTGTTTCCGCAACAAATGCCTTCCACCCCATGGTTGAGTTCCTTGCCTGCCAACCCTGAGATATCATGTTGACGTGACAAGGTTGTGTGCCGCATATGAAGCTAGGGATCCTCTCACTCGCATGTGGTCAGAAGCGTCACATCCTCCGTCGACAAGTGGGCATCTCCTGCCGTCTCCTTAACCTCCATCTGGTCCACCTCCACAACTACTAATTGATCCGCTCGTGTCTGTAAGGACCAAGCTCCAATGCATCCACCTTAGCCCAACTAGTGAATATGCACTCTTGTGTTTCTGTCCCCTCCACATCCTACTCTATCCATCATCTATCCTCGATACCCTCCACGTCCTCCAAGCATGATATCCATGATAGGTTTATGCAACTGATAGTGATTTATGATTTCTATGGCATCTCGACATTGTATTTCGAAAAAGGTATCTAGCCAACACTAACTGAATTTTCCTAGTATGGAAGTTATGGTGGAACACCACATTAGGAAAATGAGGATCCAACGAAGGGTTTGATCTAGAGGGGGCTAAGAAATAGAAGGGTTCATTAGAAAATTGAGATTTGACACTGGAACCCTAGGTGGAATGGAATGAATGAAGAATATGCGGCCAAATCGATTTGTGAATTGAAGAAATGGGTAAAGGGAAACTAGGAGATTGACAACCTAAGAATTGGAGGGCTTACCGTTTAAAAGGTGGCCGAAGAGGCTAGTCTCATAGTACTAGCGAAAGGAAAATGACAAAAAGCGTCAGGTGAAATGAGTAGATTGCTAGGGTTACAATTTTATAAATGCGACCACAAGTCGATTGATGGGATACAACCAGTTGATTGATTCAAAATAATAGTTGACTCTTAAATATTTTTTGGCCAACTATAGTGCCATCAGTCGATTGCTCATATAACAATAGTCGACTGATAATTGGCACAATTTTCACCAAGCATGACTTGACTACTGTGAGGAAATAGTCGACACTGGTTCCTTCTGAACCAGACATGAATCCGAGACTCAACTCATATTTAGACTCGTCTTCTTAATCCGGTTCACTCTCCGACTCAAGTTTGGTTGCCATCAGTGCGAGGTAGCTCACTTGCTTCAGTTTCTCAGCATCTGACCCTTCCGAGGAAGACTCGTCCCACGTGGCTTGAAGAGTTTTCTTCCTTCTCAGCTTCTTGGACTTGTATTCTTTCTGGTTTGGACACTCATGCTTGAAGTGCCCCTTCTTGTTGCATCCGTAGCAGGTGATGTTTACCTTTGGGTTGTTGGATGTCATCTTCTATAGGTCCTTCTTGGAGAAGTCTTTCTTCCGTCGTGTGAACATCTTCCTTACCATGTTCACCAGTTGTTCTTCTTCGTCAAATTCTGTGTCAGACTCTTCCTCGACCTCAGGTTTGGATCGGGTTTTCATTTTTACCTCCTTGAAAGAATCTGCAAGAAACACAATACCTTTCTTGACTTCTTTTGCGTTAGTTTATTCATGCAGTTCTAGTTTGCAAAATAATTCATCCAACTTTAATTTAGAAAGATTTCTCTAAACTTTATAAACATCTATTATAGATGCCCATAATGTATTTCGAGGAAATGAGTTTAAGGTATACCTTATTACGTCCCTGTTTTCCATCTGGTGGTCGATCAGGTGGAGCCCGTTGAGGATGTTCTTGATCCTCACGTGCAACTGACTTGCATTTTCTCTATCTTGCATTTTAATATTGAATAAATTATTTAACAAAAGATTCCTTTTTGTTACCTTAGAGTCATTGGTATCCTCGTGTAGCTCAATCAGTTTGTCCCAAAGCTCCTTTGCTTTGTTGAATGGACCGACTCTGTTAAGCTCTTCCTTCATTGGCCTGCATTGAAGAGTGTTCAGGGCTTTGTTGTCAGTCTGGGTTCTTCATGTCTCGGTCAAGGGCTCAGTTCAGGGATTTTGTTACCTTAGAGTCATTGGTCTCCTCGTGTAGCTCAATCAGTTTGTCCCAAAGCTCCTTTGCATTGTTGAATGGACCGACTCTGTTCAGCTCTTCCTTCGTTAGCCTGCATTGAAGAGTCTTCAAGGCTTTGTTGTCAGTCTGGGCCTTATTCTTCATGTCTGGGTTCTAATCTTCTAGTTCAAGGATTTTGCCTGAGTTTTCTGTTGGAGTTGTGTATCCTCATCTTACCGTGAACCATTGCTCGATGTTAGTCTTTACGTAGACTTCCATCCTTTTCTTCCAGTACGGGGAATCATCTCCGGTGAATAGCGATGGGCGGACGGTGCTGTAACCCTCGTTTTGTATCATTTAATTCTTGCACACACACAAAAAAAAAGGGTTTCCAAGACTTGATCTTGGGATTAATAGTGTGGGAGAAAAAATAAACAGTTAATAATTGCAACAAAAACAAAACTCGAAAAGAAATTTCTTGATTTAGTGGTTGCACTAAAATCAAGCGTCCCCGCTCTGATACCACTTGTAGGATCGAGTGCACGTGAGAGGGAGGGTGAATCACGTGTTTAAAACTTTCTTTTTGATTTTTAAAACTCGTTCGAAAAATAGAGCGCGTAACGAAAAAATACTTAACATAAAACATTGGAAGACAAATAAAGAAAAGAACACATTTGGTTTACTTGGTTCGCAGCCCTAGCGGACTACTATTCCAAGGCCCATGCCCCATTGGGACGTTTCCGACGGGCAATCCACCAAATCCTCTTCCGGCAAATCTCCGAAAGATCAATCGAACACAAGATGAAGGAAGTGTAATAATTCTATACTTCCCTGTGCAATTACAGAAATAAAATAACTGAATTAACAATCTCGTTACCAACATGGAAGATGAGAAGTGAGTTGAGCTCGTGTGTTGGTGAAAATTCTACTGCAAAAAGTTGTTCCGATGTCAGTTTAATATAGCAGAGTCGTAGTATGGCAGTTTTGGAGCTCCGAGCAGTAGTATAAAGAAGAAACGGTATTCAGTAGTGATGTTCTTGGCTGCTGGTCGAGTAGTTCTCTTATATCCCATTGGGGGCGCCTCCATCGCTCTGAGACGCCTCCATTGATGCTGATCTAATTCAAAAAAGCAGTAGTTTATCCTCTCTAGGGCGCCTCCATCAGCACCGCGCGTCAACAGCGCTTATCTAGGCACTGAGGTGACTCAGTCACCTCCATCAACCAGAGGAGCCTCCAGCGCCTTTAGGTGCCTTCAATACTCCGAGGTGCCTCCAGCGCCGTTGTGCTAAAGCTGATTTTTGTTTAACTCCTACAAAATATGTTAGTACAAAATATAACTACAAAACAGAGTTAGCACATATTTAATAAATAAAATGAGATGCATGTACAAACTATATTTATGACTTAAAATCCTATCTTACCATGACCAGGATTTAATTATGGTTTCAACTTAGAGTTCTACTTTGGATCTAAGTGGGACACCGGTGCCTAAGTCCATACCGGGGACTCGTCCTCATTCTCCATTTTCTTACCTCACTTACTGATTGTCGAGTAACCTCCTTGACATTTGATGTCTGACCCACCAGGTCTTTTTGTCGGAATCCCACATTCAAACTTCTGCCAATCGTCTGGTCCTCCCTGACCCGACTAGACTTCCCGCCAATTGTCTGGTCCTCTCTGACCCAGCTAGACTTCCTGTTAGAATCGTACATCTGGACTTCAACCTGGTGTCCGGCCCTCTAGATCCGTTAAGTTAGTTAACCTGCACACTTAGCTTACCTTGTTAAACAACAACAACTTTAACCTATTATCATATATCAAATCTTTGGGTTAGAATATTAGTGCAAACTGCACCAACAATAAGCTCATGATCTTTCCCATGTGTTTTCAATGTGGAACTTTGTTTGCAACCCCAACAATCCCCTCCTCAAACGAAGGGCCACAGGCCTCCCTCAAGCGGAAAGTCTATTCGTTTGACGCCTAATCCTCGACTCACCATGTCTTCCTGCACCTCGGTCCAACCAATCTACTAGGTCTTCCTGCCTTCGGTCCACCCGACCTACTAGGACTTCTTTGCCTAGCCGCAACTAGGGCTTCTCTGCCTAGATGTCCACCAGAACTTCTTGTTTAGTGTTTGGTCCTCTTAATCCGGGCACGAGAGTCCCCACTTTCTTTGTTCAAGCTCAATATTCTACTCACATAGCTCAATTAGACTATAGCTCTTATGCACAGTCGTTGGTTAGGCCTTCTGGTAGTTCGGGCTCTGATACCACTTGTTAGGGTGTATAACTTCGATTGCTTCTTCGAATTTGATGTAGCAGCGGAAAAACATAAAGCAATACTAACAATTGGATTTACTTGATCTTCACCTCCTTGAGGTGACTAATCTAAGGGTCTAACTCTCACGATCTCATCCACTTAAAACAATCCGGAGGCGGAGAAGCTCAATCACAAGAAATACAAGCATGAGAAAGCAAATACAATAGATACAATGAAGAACC
>JBBUKS010000104.1:3860790-3878193 GCA_038050645.1 Hedychium gardnerianum | reverse complement strand
CTAATATTGTTAAACTTAAATTCCATATATTCTGTCTTTACTCTACTCAGTCTAAAACCTTTCACTTCTAGTGATTTGTAAAATTCATTGTATGTTAACTAAAGGGTTTAGACAGTGCTGTGCTATAGTTGGTGGTATGTAAATGATCTGTATGTATGTCGAATTGTAGGTGAGATGTGAATAATTCGTAAAATCATTTCATGCTAAATAGGGGGTTAAGCATACATGAACCAGTTAAGATGGTTGATTAGGTTTTGTTAGTTGTGTGCAATGGTTAGATTTCACATGCCAAATCTAAAGAACCCTGAGTTATCTTCTTGCCCTTTACTCATTTTAAATTACCCTTTGAATTCTTCTCTTTAATGATCATTTTCATTATGTTATTTCATCATGCTATTATACAAGCAATTAGTGTAGTTATATTATAATATGCAACGATTAAAATACTGAGCGCTGGTCGGCACAGGCAGATTTTATTGTTCTGCCCGCCGACTGATATAGAAACTCTTTGGCACCAGCACCTGGCAGCAGGCTCTCAGACGCGAGTTTTCCGTCGCGGGTTCTCTGTGAGACAGCAATAGTGTCATGGCTAGGTGAAGCCATCGCAAGAGGCCTAGCGGCCAGCGAGGTCGTTGTGATCTAGTGGAAGCCTCGCGATAACCTCACCTGGACACAAGGCCGCTGACATATTAATAAAAATATTTTTTTAATTAATATATTTTATCTTAAAGCACGATATAATACTGAAATCCGATCATACATCGAAACTCCAAGGCTTAAAATTTTAAACCTTGACGATATGTTTGTTTTATTACATATATTATTGTACATGCAATTATCATTTTGGAATACCTAGAAATTAAAATGGGCTGAGTTGTTCTCAATCGAAATTTGTCCCTATTCAAGTTTTTCACATAAAGGAAAATTGATTCAAAATAATTGTACCTGAAACCAAGTATGATAGATTCAACCTAACCCAAATCTATTCAATTATTGGGTTTGTAGGTCTCCAACAAAAAGTAAATGTCAGTACAAAAAATTTGCTTAATGCAATAAAATTAAATTATAATTATAATTATAAATTAAAAAGGGATAACTAAAGATATAAAAAAATTTAATGCAATATAATTATAAATCTAAACATATAAAGTATAAACATAATAGTTATACAACTAAATACAATCACCATGACTATAACTACAAGATTCTTAATTTTTAATGGTAGTCTTTCAACACTACCAATGTTATTACAATTTATTGGTAGTTGGTAAATCCAATGGATTATAAAACTCCCTATTAATTAGTGATAGGTATGGTAAATGGGTTATCTATTATTCATATAATCAGGGGCGGAGCTAGGATCTTGGTTTAGTGTAGGCAATAATATAATATAATTAATAAAGTAAAAAAAAAAAATTAGTATGTTGGGTATGTCACGGTCGACAGTGTAACCAGACTCTATTTTACTACTTGTCGAGGCTGACGAGAACAGGTCCAAGCCTCTTGTGCTTTGGCTCAATGAAGGTACAACTAACTAGTAGAGAATGAATGATATTTTCACCAATTGAATGAGGATTGTTGTGATATGGTGTGGTGTGGTGTAAGGCTTGAGTGTTCGTCGCTGGGCTATCTCTATAATTTCGTGTATAGATGTTATTTCCTAACCGTTAGGGCATCAAGTAAAACAATTCCTCATTGACATTAGCTTGTTGAGCAAGTGGCGTGCATTGAGTTGTAATGGCGAACATTTTGTTCTTGGAGAGCCCCACAAGCGTCGACTTCTCCTACTCCAACACCACGTCGGACAACACCAAGAGCGGCGACCAACGGATGACGATCGACTCGCTGGCCTTCCTCCTCAACTGGTTTGAGCGGTTCGTGGAGTACAAGGGGAGGGAGTTCTTCATCGCCGACAAGAGCTACGTAGGCCACTATGTCCCCCAGCTTGCCCTCGCTATCCTCCATTGCAACAATTTCAACATCAATCTCAAAGGCATCGCGGTACATGAATCCCAGAGATCAAAATGAGATCTTTCTATCAGTTTAGGGATTTAGGGATTTAGGGATTCATGTACCGCGATGCCTTTGAGGTTGATGTTGGAATAGTTGTGATGGAGGATGGCAAGCAGGGGCAGAGCTTGGTTCAGTGTAGGCAGCTGCCCCACACTTCCCACACTGGGCCCATGTAAGCTCTGCCCATCCATATAATTTCATTATGAGTAAATTGTAGATTTATGTAATTAAACTTGGATCAAGTCACGTTAATTGGTATTTTAAACTAGATATCCATATCCAACATAAGATTCAAATGCATTATATTTTTTGACCCATGATCTAACCCAAACAATAATAATTCAATTTTTTTTAAAGTCAAATCAAACATCAGTTAGGGTTTTTGTCCATCCCCAGAGGTATCATATTTACATGGTACAATTAATAATATTACTATACCTTGAACCTATCTTTACTTGCCTTAAGTATTTTGCTCGGCATAACTATTGATTGCAATATGATGGATGACTAGTGTTTATGTATGTTAGTTGAGCAAATAATCTAACACCGAGTAGGAACATGGTAAACATATGAGAAAATATAAGAACATGAGGGTATATTTTACAGATGCATGCTTCAAATTGTTAAATGTTGGCCTCTACCTCACAGATGATTTATGCACGGAGCATCACAGAGGTGCTCACATGGCTCAAAACCATGAGTGGTCTTTACCTAGTGTGTCTCACTTGACCATGTGCCGACAAGCGCAATGTGTTGGATGAACATGCTTGAGCTACTACTAGTAGTTGTACTCATATTAGAGTAGACACATGGTGCCATTCTATATAGGTTGACACTTGAGAGAGTGCAAAGGGTATAAGCACAGCATGCAATCATATGTTTGTTTGCAATGCAACATTTATGCGGATGCTAGTAGATATATAATTGTTCAAGTGCGTTTCTCAACACTTGGAATTAATAGTAGCAGCATTTTGGGTGGATATCTAATCAAGTGATAGTCTATCTTTCTAATTGTATCATACAACCACGTTTTATTATGTATAAGTAGAATGTATGCATTCCTACTCAATCTTCCATGATAATTCTTTTGGTTCCTTCTAGTTTCAAGGGTTGATGTCCAACTAGCTGCTACACTCAGTCAAGGTCACTGGAATTTTTGAGGTCTAGTAATTTTATTACTAGTAGTCGATAGTTCCTTGTATTAAGTCCATCTTCATCTGAACGATGTCTATCACTCGATGCATTGACATCAAGATGGGTATATCAAGTCTGCAATGCTCATACCTATACAAGGCCAACTCTTAACATTAGTCGGATACTAATCAATGCAATTTATTGGACCATCATGCTTCTTTCATGTTCCGTAGTGTACCATAGACAACATGAAAATGGCCATTACAGCCTCTTATGCTAGATGGAACAAACATCAACCCCAGTGAGTTACAAGGCTCATAAGAGTCCTTGAACTTGTTAATACATGCTGGTAGGTACCAATTTGATAGGCCTTTGAAACCATGCTTTAAGAAATATGTTGATTTTTGTAGATCTTCAATAGCTTGAGCGAACACATAATTGAAGCTAGTTGAAAGAATGAATGTGAGAACAGTCGTCTATCTCTAAGAACTGGCAGAATGTTGGTCTACTTCATCATACCTTATGGAATGAAAAGACATAACTAAGAATGATGAAAATTATATACACTACCTACCCATAGAAGAAGTTATAGGCATGTCAAATTAAGCTACAAGGTTCATAAGAGTCCTTGGACTTGTTAATACACGTTGCTAGTTATCAATTAGCTAGGCCTTTGAAACCATGCTTTAAAATTTATGTTGACTTTTATAGATCTGTGATAACTTGAGCAAACACATAGTTGAAGTCAGTTGAAAGAATGAATGTGACAGAATATATTCCTCTATCTGTAGGAAGTGCAGAATGTTGGGTTACTTCATTATATCTTGTGGAATGAGAAGGCATACTTAAAAACTATGACAATAATATACACAATATATGGTAAGTTATAAGCATGTCAAATAAAAGAACAGTAACTGGACATACGTTTGGCAAGAAAGCATACGATACAAAAATGCTTTTAGGGGATAAAAGAGCAATGAAATGTACAATAATATGATTACTATCACAGTAAGAAGGCATTTCAGTCAAAAATGTCATATGTCTAGATGAATGTAAGAAGACAAAGATAACCTACATCCTCCTTTGCTTAAGAACCCTCATTGCTCGAGCTTTAACAGCCTCTTGCGCAGGACCAGGTCGCGTTTTCTTAATCTGATCCTTGTATCTAGCTAATTCAGCATCAAGCTTCTTGATTTTCTCATCAACCGTTTCACCTCTTTTATTTATCTGAATTTTTTTTGCCATAAGTGGAAGAAAAGAGATTATAACAGATACCATTTCCAAATTTTCCATACAGAATAAATGAGATATTACAACAATGAGTGGATGCAGCTCATGTTTAAAATTACTCTTATTTAAACAACAAAACCTAAATAATTATTTCAAGTCTGAAGAAAGGCATGTGTGAACTAGAAGCATTATTTCAAAAAAATTCAAAATATTGAAGAAAAATCAAAATCAATAAATAAGGAACTGCTAGCCTTCTACATGGTGCATAGGCTACAATGTTGATTGAGAAAGTAAACTTTCTGATCAATCAGCAAAGTGATCTGCATACCTCAGTTTTATTGGCTCATTATCATTCATTGTTTAGGATGTTGATGCATTATCGTTAACCAATCTAAACTGGCTTGAAATGTGACACAAAAAAAATCAAAGTAGGGGAATAAAGGATGTAACTACAAAATAAAGAAAAACATAGAACTTTCATTCCAAAACATATAGTAAGTAAGGTATAGGTTTATTTTGAGAGGAACATGTTCCAACTATAATCAATTACACATAAGAACAATATCTTGTCCGACCTCCAAATTACGAAGTTGAAATATTTCTACGCTTCTTAAATCAAACATAAGCAAAACATCTAAATCCAACTCTTAAGTTAAACTAAAGAAATGAATCCTGACCCAAATTCAGAATCCCCTCCTCCCTAACACAAACAAGAAATCCGCCCTTTCACATTCCAACTAATGTAGCGTCATTCAATCAAGATTGAGACTTCAAACATTAAACAGAAATGAAAATGGAGATCCAGTTATTTAACACAAGAACCCCTTCAGGTCACGAACAACGTTAGAAAATTCCGAGAAAAAGAGAAACTTGGAAAAGGAAAGTGCGGAAATTAGGAAAAGCAGACCCTATCAGTTGCTTCCTCGATCGTCGGTGGCGGATCCTTGTTCTTCTTGCCTCCAAACACCCGCCTCATCTCGGATCGTATCCAACCTTATTCCCAAGTCTTACCTTCCCAAGACTGCGTCAGAGGAGCCCTACGCTACGGCCACAATGAGGGCGCTCCGGAAGCCTCCGCGTGACGGCGATTCGGCGAAGACCTATCTGTCGAGTAGGCGATGGAAGAGAGAAGGGGACGATATCGACGAAGTGGTCAAAAATGGCGAGGTTTCGCATTCAGCAAGGAGAGGAATCCTTCGTCGGGGGAAAACTCCTAAGCGCTCGGATCTATTCCAATCAGTTCTCATCTACTTCCTCCTGCAATCTCTCTCTCTACCCTTCATCCCATCATCCCATCATTCACGTATCACAATCGCCGCTGTTAAAGTCTTCCAATCCAATGGATAAATAAAGAATTTAAAATTGTAAAAGATTTATGAGAACGAATTAAAAATATTAATAATCCGAATGAATTTCAATTTTTATGGGCTGAATTAGTTGCTCGAGTTAGGTGTTAGTTAATTATATTAATGCATCATAATCATTTCTATGGTATTTAGTTAGTTAATTAATAAATGATAAATTTATTATAATAATTTTTACTTTTCATCCTATTATTCACTTATCATTGTGGCAAAAGGTGAAATGCTCGCCCCCAGCGCCCCCGTCAGTCCGTCCCAGGACCAACACGGAGGAGGTAAATCACGGGGGCTAGTCTAGCCAGCCCGAACAGTGACTAGTGCATAAGGGGGGCAGGAACCTGACTACTAGCCAGGATTTGATCCCTAGTATTATTCACTTATCATAATTATCTCTATGGTGTCCATTTGGCTAGTATATCTGTATAGTATCCAATTAATTAGTATACATCATCGAATAGAGAAAAAAAAATTCTTTCTACCCTAATCACTTAGTTATAAGTTGATGGGAAGCTTTCTCACGATCAAAGTAATAAAAATGGTAAATACAAAACTCTCTTCGACTTAAGGTGATAGTCTCTTTTTCGAGCATGTTATGTTGGACAAATTTTTGAATTTTTACTCTTAAGTATTATTTTTCTCTCAAGTTTAAATCTCTCTCAATTGACTCGTTACTGACGGTGGCCAACTTACTTCTCTTGATAATTTGATCGCTATCGAGGAAATCTAAAAGGCCCTCTTTTGTAGGAATCCTCATAAGACACAAACCAAATGGTTTTCATGTAGGTTTCTACTAAAAATTTTAGAAAATTATCGATAAAGAGGTAGGGAACTTCATCACAAAAGTATTTCATGGAGAAACTTTAATAGGAATAGGAAGTAAAACTCTAAAATTATTGTGCTTTGTTTAAAATCGCTCCTCGGTGTCCTAATCTCGCTACTCCTTGCGAAGTTATTTATATTAGGATGTTACATTCAAGATAATATTGTACAAGTGGTCGTTCATTCCTTCAAGCATCTCAAAGATAAAAAGGGATCAATGCTCATCAAGATTATCTAAACAAGGCATATAACTGTACACTTTTTAAATATTTTGTGGAATCATGAAATGATTGTTAGATTCCAAGTCTCAAGAGGCATCATCAAAGATGTCTATTGTTGCGCCCGTATACTAGACACACAATGTGAGTATAAAAGATATATATCGCACTAACATTTAACTCGACTATATGAAGGTCAATGACACATGGAAAGGATATTGACTCTTCTAGTAGCATTTGATTACAAGCCTCTCACAACTATAGACACCGACACCCGACTTCGGTTCAATCCACCTAAAACACTCTCCACCTCAAGCCACTTAGCCTGAAAATGCTTTGAGCAAGCTGCTTACCTACTAATCCAACTTAACCTACCTCCATCGAACTCAAGGAAACTAAGTTATGGCTGAACTCTGCCTAACTTTCTATCAACCTGGATCCAACTCCAAGAGACTTGATTGAATTGAACCAAAAACTCAATTCAACCTAGCTAAATTCCTCTCAGCCTGATCTCCTCTAGCTTACTTCCCTAACTAATGTTCGAGTTAGTTGGAGCACCTAGTAGTTCTCTACATCTATTGTAGTTTCAATTATAAAACCTATATACAAACTGATCCCACCTAGAAATGTCAATATGTGATTCACCGATGTGCTAGCGCTGAGGTTGACTTTTATTGTCGATCTTTTGGTAACAGGAAAAGTCTTAGGAGAAGTTCTCGTACCTCCACCTGAGAGAAACTAGAAGGGAACAATTAGAATGACAGCCAGGGAGTTCCCCAGCGTAGTCACTCCGACACTCAAGTCAGTTGAGGTAGAATGGAGAAGATGAATAGTAGCTAGGATTTTTAGAAGTGTATGTGCGCGTACCTGTGCCTGTGGGGGTAGACAACCTTTTATAGAGTTTGAGGATTAACTTCCACATTCTCCATGCGTCGTGCAATTTCCGCCCATGTTACTCCATTTATTCCTATTTGCTAGAGGTAAATGGCTACGTTCCCGCATTCTCCGCAGAGTAACACCCTTATTTTCTGCGTCCATTTTGGAGCAATGACTATCAATTTTCAAGAGATGTGGGGGATATTATGATCGTGACCCAGGTAACCGGGAACTGCTGGTAGCTGGGAGATCCAAGAACTGGGAATCTATTGGTAGCCAGGAGATCCAGGAGCAGGAAGGCTGTTGGTAGCCGGGAGATCTAGGAGTCGGGAGGTTGTTGGTAGTCGAGAGATCCAAGTACCGGGAGACTGTTGGTAGCCGGGAGATCCAGGAACCGAGAGACTATTGGTAGCAGGGAGATTCAGGAACCGGGAGACTATTGGTAGCCGGGAGATTCAGGAGCCGTGAGGCTATTGAGAACCAGGAAATCTAGGAGCCGGGAGGCTATTGGGAACCGGGAGACCTAGGAGCCGGGGCTACTAGTCCCTTTTGACTGTCACCTCTACTTCTATATTGACTTACACACCACGTGGCACCCCTCGATTACCTCCCGTATCACATGTCTCCCCTTTAAGTCTAGTTGAAGGAGGCGCTAGTCCGATTGACTAGACAAACGTGTGGTCAATTTTGCATCCACGTGATGTTCTTTTAGACTTGACCCAAGATTTTATTTTAAATGTGGGATTTGATATCATTAACCATGGCCACACCTCTTTAAATTCCCACCATGCTCAATCTGTCTTGGTTTTCGGGCTTGGGTGCGTCAGCATGCTGCTGAGGTTGTGTCGTATTAATGTGATGTGACCATCTGCGAGGATAATGAGTAGTCGTCGGGTTTGTGATGATTGCAGAGATTTTGGTATTATCCTCACACCTAATCCAGCGGCTAAATATCTATCCCACCCTTTTGATAGTAGACTTTTGACGTTCGGGATTTGAGCAAGTGCAATATATATAGGTCCCTCAACAGGATTCCCTTATCTGCCTCGTGTGATTTCTGTCTCTGTGTTCGTTGTCTTCATCGTCTTCATCTCCGATTATTTTTCGTTGGTTCCTGTTCATCTTCCTCCGTAAGTTCTCCATCCTCCTCCTTACTCTAGAGAAGTTTTCTTTAAAAAAAAATGTATGCTGGGCCCTCTTTGATTTCGTAGTATAGGGCAATGGGTTCTAGTTTTATGCGCGAATCCTTAGAAAGGTTACAGATTTCTTACAATATTCCCGCCGACCATCTTTTGAGGTTGCCGAATGGTAACGATTGCCCGAACCGACCACCACTAGGATACATTATTTTCTTCAGGGGTCAACTGTTGAACGGACTGTGATTTTCCATTCCGCCCTTCTTTACGGAAGTATCTTAATATTTTCGAATTTCACTATCTCAGTTCGGTCCAAATTCCTTTCAGATTTTGACCGGAGTGTTCATCTTGTTTCGGTTGTATTGCCTTCCTCTTATTCCTCATGTCCTCCATTATTTCTTCTACCCCAAAAAAATGAATGATAGGGTATTCTTCCTCTCAGCCAGGGCTGGGGTCACTTTATTGAAACATCTGCCTTCTTGGCATAAGGGGTGGAAGGCCAGTTCTTTTTTTGTCAAGCCTCCCAGTCCCGTTTTTAGCCGACTCGCTAGGAGTCTCTGATGAAGCAGTGGCGTCAGAGGAGTCGGGGACCCCTTTGCGTCGATCGTCGCCTCATCGTTCAACCCAGTCGTCCCCACAAAAGGCTCTAATTCTGATCTCCCCTTCAAGGGATCGGGCCTTGACTCCTATCGACTCGAGGGCTCCTTGGATCAGAGCCCGATTGACAATGGTCCCTTGCCATTGCCAGTTCATCTCCCAACGTCTCCACCCGAGTCAGAGAACCACCTGGTAGAGGAAGCTACAGCCTCATCCTGAGCCGCCATGCTCCTGTTGGAGGATAGGATCGAGGTCTCTCCCGCAGAAAGGGGTAGCCCACCATACCCACTTGTCAACCCCCGTTCCACAGGTTATCGAGAAGGCAAGGAGCCGACCATTGCCATAGAGGAAGCCTCTAAAGAAGGAGAGACTCGTGGTGATGACAGAGTAGAAATTGCTCTTCATGGTCCTGTAGGCCAGATAGGCAGCAGGAGAGGAGACGACTAAGGACTTTCCCTTCAGGGGTTTGTCTAAGGAGCTTTCGGCAACCGGGGCCGATCATATGGTCAAATTGATAGTATTTGGCTAGCGGTTTGGTGAATTATGGCAAGGACGCCGCGAAATGATCGACCGAGTGGAAGATTTGGAGGCATAGCTAGCTTTAGCCCCATCCCCCAACCCGGTGGTCGGCTTGCGAGTGTCGACAAATGAAGCATGGGCTGAGATTACCCGTCTGAAAAAGATAGCTAGTGATCCAACCACCCTCCAGGCGTAGCTGGTCCGATTGAGGAGGGAAAATGCGGACCTGAACGCAGACCTGAATGCGGAAAAGTTTCTAGGGGCCCATGATTTGAGCATGGAGAAGTGCCGAGTCGACGCTCTTGAGGCCGAGATTAAGGTCTTGAAGGAGCAGAGGAGGAAGCTACAGAAGCAGTGCAAGAGGAAGATCGAGGTGGCGAAGGTCGCTGATGAAATTCGGGCGAAGGTACTGGAGGAGGCACGAGCCCAAGAAACTACAGCCTGAGCTAATTTGGAGGCTGACCGGGAGGTACTTGAGTTGCTTAGTGGAGCTGAGGGTGACCCGAGTCTCGCTCGAGTCATCTCAAGAGCTAGCGGAGGCCCGACTGGAGAAGATAGAATCCCTCCGGGTTTAGGTGGAAACCAAGGCAGAGGCGGTGGCGACCTTGCAAGCAGTGGAGTCAGCAAGAAAGGACTCAGAAGCTTACTGGGTTTTGGCGGAGACTCGGCTATAAGAACTGGAGGCCGTCTGTACGACTATGGAGACTATTAAGGCTGAGCTTCATGAAGGATCTCGACCTTGTTTATGCCAGAGCCGGGGGAGTTTGGGTCCTTCAAAGGATGGGGTGAAATGATGTGTGATTATAGACGAAAAATCTCGACCCCGACAATGCCATGGTCGAGGGAGGTTGAGTCCTAAAAAGGACGTGACGATACGATATATACTCGACCCTTGGGCAAAGGGGAGGTTGATATCGCAGCCGAGATCTTGACCCCGACTATATCCAAGATAGGGGAGTTTGGGCCCTCCAAAGGACGGGGCGATACGATGTGTGATCGTAGCCGAGAAAGTTCGACCTTAATAATGTCATGGTGGGGGGAGGTTGAGCCCTGAAAATGATGTGAGGGTACCTTCATTCTGGAAAAAAGATACTTTTATATTACAAGAAGAAAAAATACATGATTACTTTTAAGAAAAAACATGTTCTGTAAGGATACTAGGAGTAATAGGGCTTCAAGTGATTGATGCTCCATGGTCGATCAAGATCTTTGCCCTCAGAGTCCTGTAGATGGTAGGACCCGAAGTCGAATTTGCGAATGACCAAAAAGGGTCCTCCCCATTGCGGCTCCATCTTGCCAACGTCTCCCATAGGTTTATTTTTTTTTTCAAACCAAATCTCCGGCCTGAAAGAAACGGGGGATGACTCGCTTATTGTAGGTTTGTCGCATCCTTTGTCGGTACACCATGAGTCGGGTGGTAGCCTTTTTTCGAGTATCTATAATGAAGTTGAGATCGAGGATATGGAGACCCTTGTTGTCTTGTCCTTGAGCTGCTTTCCAAGTCGATTCTTCTCCGATTTTTACCGGAACTACGACTTCCCCACCATAGACTAAGTAAAAGGGAGTCATTCTCGTGCTTTCTCGTAAGGTGGTCCGATAAGCCTAGAGAATGCTGGGTAATTCGCTTACCCAACTGCCTTAGACGTTTAATTTGATCTTGAGTCCTCAGACTATTTCCCGGTTGACCACCTCCACTTGTCCATTTCTTTGGGGGTAAGCAACCGAAGTAAAATCTTGTTGGATACTAAGTCCCTCACACCATTCCTTCAACCGACAATCCTGAAACTGTCGACCATTGTCTGAGACTAATTTGTGTGGTATCCCGAATTGACAAACTAGGTCCTTCCACAGGAACTTCATGACTGCCTCCTATGTTATTCGGGCTAGTGGGATTGCCTCTACCCATTTGGAAAAATAGTCGATAGCTACCAGAAGAAACTTTCTCTATTGGGGTCTGACTGGGAAGGGACCTACAATATGCATTCCTCATTGGTCAAATGGGGAGAACACGGTGGAAGCCTTCAAGAATTCTGTCGGGCGGTGTGAGAGATTCTGGTGCTTCTGGCATGGAATGCAAGAAGCCACGAACCGAGCAGTATTTGCTTGTAGAGTTGGCTAAAAATATTCGGCCAATAGCATCTTTCAGGACAGCGTCCACCCTCCAACGTGATTCCCGCAAATCCCTTCATAGATCTCTCGTAGGACATAGTTGGCGTCATCCAGGCCAAGACACTTGAGCAGAGGCCATGAAAAAGATCGTCGATATAAGATATCTCCAATCATGGTGAACCGGGGGGCCTTCCTTTTGAGTAGCCGAGTAGCTTCGGGATTCGACGCTAAGATCCCTCGATCAAGATTATCGATAATGGGGGATCTCCAGTCCATCAGCCTATCAGGGGCGGCGGTTCGGTTAATCTGAGCAATAAACAGGTTTTGCGTTATCAAATTATCTGGGGTCCAAGTGGTCAGCGCACTGGCTATCTTGGCCAACTCATCCGCCTTCTGATTCTTGGAACGAGGAATCTTCCAGATGATGACTTTTTGAAAGCTTGTCTTGAGTTTCTCAAATACCTCCACATATCGTCATAGTCGATCATTTCGAATCTCAAAACTGTCATCCAACTGTTGAGCCGCCAATTGAGAGTCTGAATGGAGGATGACTCGGGATACCCCGACTTGCTTGACTGCTTGTAAATCGACTAGTAGAGCTTCATACTCTACCTCGTTATTGGAAGCCCGAAAATTGAGCCGTACGGAAAGCTGAAACACATCCTCTTTTGGTGAGATTAACAAGATCCCTACACCGCTACCATGTTGATTAGAGGATCCATCCATGAAGATTTTTTAAATTCCTTCTTCTTCGTGGGTGGGGATCTCGACAAGGAAGTCAGTTAAAGCTTGAGCCTTGATGGCGGTTCTGGTTTAATATTGGATGTCATACTCGCTCAACTCAGTAGTTTATTTAATCAACCAACCAAAGGCCTCTAGGTTGGTCAGTACACCACCCAAATTGCTATTGGTGAGGACGATGTTGGGATGTGCGAGAAAATATGGCCGCAACCTCCGAGCCACCAAAGTTAAGCAAAAAGTCAAAATTTCCAAGCCGGTATACTTGCTTTCTTCCTCTTTTAGTAAATGACTGAAGAAGTAGATAGAGTGTTGTACCTTGTCTTATGATGCAATAAAACCATGGCGATAGGTCCCCTAGAGGATGATAGATATATCCATAGTATCTCACCCACCACCAGTTTGGAGAGGATCGGGAGCCTGGAAATTTATTATTTTAACTCCTCAAAAACTTTATCGCACTCCTCGTTCCATTCAAAATTGGAAGCTTTCCTCAACACCTTGAAGAAGGGTAAGCTTCAATCTGCTGAATGGGAGATGAACTGGGATAGAGCCATGCTGCTGCCTACTAGTCGTTGTTCTTCCCGTAGGTTACGGGGAGGCAGCATGTTTTGGAGGGCTTGGATCTTCTCAGGATTAGCTTCGATTCCCGTTTTAATGACATTGTACCAGAGGAATTTCTCACTTTTGATCTCGAAAAGATACTTGTCTGGATTGAGCTTCAACCCGTATCTTTTCACAGTGTAGCAAGTTTCCTCGACATTTGGAACCAAGCTTTCTGGATGAGTGTTTTTGATCAGGATGTCATCCATATAAACTTCAATGTTCTTCCCAATCTGATGTTCGAATATTCGATCCATCAGCCGTTGGTAGGTCGCTCCTATATTCTTCAGGCCAAAGGGCATAATAGTATAACAGAAAGTCTCGACAGATGTGATGAAGCTGACCTTTTCTTGATCTTCCTGGGCTAGCGGAATTTGGTGATACCCTTGGTAGACATTGAGCATGCATATGAACTCGCACCCGGAAGTGGAGTCTACCAGCTTATCAACCCAAGGGAGGGGGTAGTAGTCCTTTGGGCAAGCTTTATTAAGGTCTCGGAAGTTAATGCACACCCTCCATTTTTCGCCTGGCTTGGGTACTAGTACTACATTGGTAAGACAAGTCGAAAAATGTACCTCGCGTATATGTCCTGCTTCCTTTAGTTTCCTGACTTCCGCCTGTATTACTTGATCTTGCTCGAGTGAGAAGTTTTTCTTTTTTTGTCGGACGAGTCAAGCGACGGGGAGGGTGTTCAACCAATGAACCATCACTTATGGGGAAACCCCAGTGACTTCCTTGGGTGACTAGGAGAAGACATCATGGTTGCGTGAGAGACACACGATTAGTGTCTGCTTTAACTCCGGACAGAGTTCCACAGCTACTCGAGTGATCCTCTCAGGCCGGGTAGGATGGATCTGTACATCTTCCTTTCCTTCAGTCGGTCAGGCCATTGGTGCCTCATGAATAGTTTGGATCGAGGCATCTTGTAGTCAGGGAGCCTCGCGAGAGTCAGTTTTGACCATATTGACATAGCATTTTTGGGCTGCCAATTGGTTTCCCTTAGCCTCCCCTACCTAATTTCCCATTGGGAACTTGAGCTTCTGGTGGAAAGTGGAAACTATCGCTTGGAAAGTGCTTAGCACCGGTCTCTCGAGTATGACATTGTAAGCCGAGACCGCGTTCACGATGAGGAAGGGCACTCGTTTTGTCCTCCTTGTGAGCTCTTGCCTCAGGGTGAGGGAGAGGTGGATTTGACCCATCGGTTGTACCTCATGTCAAGTGAACCCATATAGGGAGGTTTTACCGGGTGCAGTTCTTCCTCCTCCAATTGTTGCTGATCGAAAGCATATTTGAAGATGATGTTGATTGAACTCCCGGTGTCGATGAACACCCGTTTCATAGTGTAATTGATAATCTAGGCTTCAATCACCAGGGCATCATCATGAGGAGTCTCGACCCCTTCTAGATCTTTAGGCCCAAAGCTTATTGAGGGGCCTTGTTAGCTTCCTCAACCAATGTTGACCCCATAGCTTTCTAATCTCCGTCCGTAAGCCTTTCGGGTATGGGTGAAATCTCTATCCGTAGGTCCTCCTGAAATCATGTGGATTGTCCCACGAGCATCCATCTTGCCCTTTCCTTTATCCTTCTCCTTCTCCTGAGTAGTCTCTTGTTGGGGTCGGGATGATATTGGGGATTTTCCTCATGGTAAAGGAGATCATCAATTTGAGTGACGATTTATATCTGCCTCTCGATCGTGCGGCGGGGATGCTGATAAGGCTAAGAGGGTCCTCCCTGATTAGGCCAATTCTGGGGGGCCTTCCATTGCTCTACCACTCGCCTTAGCTCCCGAGCATACTGTTGATAGTCTCGGGTTGAATGAGTATCCAATTCGTGAAAGGTGCAGTATCAATCCTGTATGGGAGGCTCTCCACCCGATTTAGGAAACAAATCGGGGACAAGTTCCACTGTTTTCACAATCTTGTCCTACCTATGTTTGGGATGTCCTCTGTTGCGTAAGGGGAGAGGAGAAGCCCTGCGATTTGATTGGCCAACGACAACAGCCAAAGCCAGAGTCTCCTTTCTTTTGGTAGATTGGGCCTCTTCTACTTGAATATATTTGAGTGCCCTATCCTATAATCCATTAAAATTGGCCGGAGGTTTCTTGACCAAGGATCGAAAGAATTCTTTGTCTGTCAAGTCTTGAGAGAAGACATTGACTTGCATCTCAGGAGTAACCAAAGGGGCATCCATGGCTACCCTGCTAAATCGTTGTAGATTTCCTTTCAACGACTCTTTGGTCTTCTGTCAGAGGACATATAAATCGTGCGGAGTATTTTGGTACCTTCGGCTAGCAATGAAGTACTGCAGGAACATAGTTTTGAACTCTTCGAAGGTATGGATAGAGGATGCGGGGAGTCGACCAAACCATCTTTGGGCGGGGCTCGAGAGTGTTGTCAGGAAAACTCAACATTTTATACCGTTGGAGTATTGGTGTAATAGGGAGACATTTTCGAATTTGCCCACATAATCTTCTGGATTAGTGGTTCCCTGATATTCTCTAATCATTAGCGCCCGAAAGTGTCGTGGTAATACGTCTTGAAGAATATTTTTGGAGAACGGAGACCCCAAAGGAGTCGTTACTCCATCCAACGTGGTGACCTTCTTCTTCCAAGGGCCCGGGTGCATAGTCTTCCCAGAGGACTCAAAAGATGACTCTGGTGCTGCCGCCAGACTCAATCGGGAAGGAACCGATGCACGTGGGGTTTCTTTGGGCCAAGTTGCTAGGAGGCCAGGCTCCAACGGCACTCCTGCCGACTTAGAGAGGGTCCCGCCAAGGGGAGGTCCCTGCGGTGGAGGTTGCTAGGGTTGTTCTTGTAGTATTGCCTGCACGGTGGTGACCACCAGTTTATTGAAATCCTTTGTTGCCATGAAGATGACATTGGGTGTGCCAATGCCACTCATCTTGTCGTCCTATTTCGGTCTTAACTCAAAAATTCCCACAGACGACGCCAATTTGATCCCTCCTAGGAACATCGATGCATGAGTCACCGGTGTGCTGGCGTTAAGGTTTACTTTCATTGTCAATCTTTAGGTAACAGGAAGAGCCTTATGAGAAGTTTTCGTATCTCCACCTGAGAGAAACTAGGAGAGAGTGGTTAGAATGACAGCCAGGGAGTTTCCCGGCATAATCACTCCGATGCTCAAGTCAGTTGAGGTGGAATGAAGAAGATGAACAGTAGCTAGGGTTTTAGAAGTGTATGTGCGCGTACCTGTGCCTGTGGGGGCATACATCCTTTTATAGAGTTTGATGATTAACCTCCACGTTCTCCATGCGTCCTGCTATCTCCTCCCACGTTATTCCATTTACTCATATTTACTAGGAGTAAATGACTACGTTCTTGCATTTTCCGCAGAGTAACGCCCTTATTTTCTGCGTTCATTTTGGAGCAACGACTATCGGTTTCCAAGAGATGCGGGGGATATTATGATCGTGGCCCAGGTAACCAGGAACTACTGGTAGCCGGGAGATTCAGGAGTCGGGAGGCTATTGGTAGTCGGGAGATCCAGGAACCAGGAGGCTATTGGCAGCAGGAGGCTATTGGTTGTCGGGAGATCCAGGAGCCGAGAGGCTGTTGGTAGACAGGAGGCTGTTGGTAGCCGGGAGATCCAAGAATTGGGAGGCTATTGGTAGCCGAGAGATCCAAGAACCGGGAGACTGTTGGTAGTTGGGAGATCTAGGAGCCGGGAGTCGGGAGGCTGTTGGGAATCGGGAGACAGGAGTCGGGGCTACTGGTCCCTTTTGACTGCCACCTATGCTTTTATGTTGACTTATGCACCACTGTAGGATTGAGTCCATGTGAGAGGGGTGGGTGGGTGAATTATGTGTTTAAAAACTTTTCTTTTTCGATTTTTAAAAACTTTCGGAAACTTCGAGTACGCAGCGGAAAAGTAGAAGAAAGGAATGAAAACACATGTTCAGTTTACTTGGTTCGGAGCTTTCGACGACTCCTACTCCAAGGCCTACGACCCTTCGGATCGTATCGTTGGGCAATCCACTAATATCCTCTTCCGACAACCCCCGGAAGAGTGATCCGATTACAAAATAAAGTT
>JBBUKS010000104.1:3845909-3858445 GCA_038050645.1 Hedychium gardnerianum | reverse complement strand
AGCCAGGATTTGACCCCTAGACCTCATTGTGGCAACACCTCATGCACTAGCCAACAGCTCATCCCGTGGGGACTATTTATATCCTCTACATGATCATACAATACATGGCAAGAGTAAGTAAAAGTTTTGTTAAATTGAATTAATCAATTGAACCGATCGAATCGACTGAATTGATTAAATTGATTGAACCGATCGAATTTAAAAAATTGGTTTGATTATTTCAAATATTTTTTTAAAAAAAAATGATTATTTCAAATAATTTAATTCAATTTCGATTTTAAAATTTTTAATTCGATTAAATCGAATAAAATGATATTTTCATTCTTCTTTTAATTGTTAGGAATTTGAATGAAAAATAGTATTCAATTTATAATTTTGCATGATGTTTAATGATATCATGTTTTCAAAGTTACCACTAACATTGATAAACAAGTATATATTCTTAAAGTCACTTAAAAATTATAATAAGATAGAAATATATCAATCAAAAGTTAAATTAATTTAATCAAAAATTTAATTAATTAATATTTTATTAATTCGATTTATTGAGTTTTTTTTTAAATTTGATCGATTTGTTTAATTAAAAATAATAATTTACTTTATTTTGATTAAATCAATTTGATAAGTTCAGCTTTGAATTGATTGTTCACCCTAAACTGGGAGACGACGGAAGCAATATTATCATTGATATAAAAAAAATTATTAACAACTATTTCAACAGTAAGTAAATAATTTTTTTCAATCAATTTATTTATTTATTTATTATTTTATTTGTCTTATCTTTGTACTTTTAGTTTAATTGTTTAACTCTTTTAATATAATATTTGTTAGTCGCTTTTAAATATATATATTTCTACCAACTAATTTGAACATGTTTTTTAATTTTATTTTATATTAGAGTTATGTCTCATTGACAAAATATAATAAATCATATTATAGTTTTATAAGTCTAATGGACAAACCAAAATGACACAACCTTATAAAAATTTGTCATTATTTCAACACTAATATCTTAAGCTTTTGCTAAAAGAAATTTAATGTAAATTCATGCATGCTAACCATTTCCATTGATTATTTTTATTGTTGAAATTGCATTTCAATGTCAAAAAATCAAGTTTGGTTCAACTTTCATTTGAATTTTGCCAAATTTAGTTTGTGACTTTGGGTTTTATGCTTGTCTAGATAACAAATTGGATAAATAGGTGGTTGAATATTATTTTAGTTTACTCTTCTACTAATTTACTACAACATTTACTCCAACAAATTAAAAAATAATCAAAAAATAAATAAAGAAATAAATGATTTGTGTGTTTGACTTATTCAACTCATATCTAGCATGCATGTTCATTTGACCACCCAACATAACTACCATTCTCATCCTTAGCTCATTCAGACCGACTCAATTCGTCCATTCAGTTGGCTCAATTAGCACATCCAACTTGACAACTTCGCTCAACTTGAACTAGATTGCCCAACTTGTCCTCCTCGTTGGGTTGACTGACTAGTCTAACTTGCTTGACCCATCTGTCTCACTATGCCCAACAAACTATTTAGCCCATTTGTCCAATTTCGCACGTTTGCATCTCCTGACTCACTCTATAGACCAACCTAATTAATTGAGATCGATGCGCATGAGTTTAACGTTAGAGCTTGATGATGAAGCTTAGTGCTTATGAGTCCGACTCTTGTGAGACCATATAACACTTTGGAGTCACGAGTGGATGTTATTTTTGCAAATTTATGGAGTCACGGTGAACATATTTGGTGACGATGAGGGATTTAAGTCATTTTTACTCCAATGAAAAATTACGAGGATAATTATAGAGAGGATGAATTTTTAAAATTTTCCATCCTAGTTAATGTTTATATGGAAAATTATTTAGAAAGGATGAAAAATCATATGGAACAGAAATGACACTAATCCACTATTTTGGTTCCACAAGAATTAGGCAGAAATTAAATCTCTTGTCCTTAGTCATTTGTCACTTCTTGTAAAAATCATAGGACAAAAGTCAGGGTACGATATAATAGAAGAGTATTAAATTATCATTTAAATATTTATGATTTAATTTTTAACTATGATGTATTTATAAAAATAAAAAATTTAAATAAGATGCGTAATCATGAGATATTGGGCTTCTAGGTCATCCGTCGTGAGCGTTTCCCGATTTACCCTAACAATCAATGGAAAACTTTCGTGGGACCGATTCGATCGTCCCAGATTCGATATTATCTGATTAATTATTTTTTATAAGACAAAAGTCAGAAGAACATCTCTTTTTTACTGAATCATTGAAGGAGCATCCTATGTTGATTTTTTTATCAAAAGGACACTCCATCCTCCTATAAAATAACACAACTATCCTCTAATATTGTTCTCTTATTATCCTGTCTCCCGCCTAAATCGAGTGCATTATAACAACTACGAAACTATAGCTGCTACACAGTTGTAGCAGCTATAATTTCATAATTGAAATCGTAGCTGATACAAGAATTTTTTTTTAAGACTAAAATTATTCACAGCCTTCGAAAAAAATTTAAATGATATTTTTTAGTCTAAAATTGAGCCGTTATGAGTTACACCTTGTAATTAGTTGTAGATCTATAAACGAGCTTCGATTTTATATATTGAGTGTCTTGTCGTTTAACCCGAGTCAAAGTTTAGGTATAATATTCACATGATAGCTACTACGATTTCATAGCTACTATAACTGTATAGTAGCTACGGTTTTATAGTAGCTACGATTTTATAGCGGCTACAAATGAGTTGTCACGCAGTTGTAGCAGCTACGGATTCATAGCTACTATAAAATGAATGTTAAAGCATAAATTTTGATTGGTCATAACTTTTGACTTAAATTAAATCATGAGATGCACAATATATCAATTCGAAGCTCGTTCAGAGATCTACAACTAATTATAGGGTGGAACTCATAACATTTAGGTTTTAAGTTCAAAAGGAGTCGTTTAAATCCTTTTCGGAGATTCCAAATAATTTTACTCTTAATTTTTTTTCATGTTATAGCAGTTACGGAACCATAGTTGCTACAACTGTATGATAGCTTAGTTGTAGCTGTTACGAAATCATAATTACTATAACTGTGTAGCAGTTATAGGTTCGTAGTTGTTACATCTCACTGATTTAGATGGAAAAAAATGAGAGAGAGATAATAATAAAAATAAATTATTATTATATAATAAGAGTAGCTGATAATTATAAATGAAGTGAAATGTTCTTTTGATAAAAAAATAATTAAAATAAGACGTATGATTTCAAAAACAAAAGGAGTCCTTTTAACTTTTGCCCAAAATTATATACAACTATAACTCCTTGTGAATAATATGATGTGATTTTGAAGCACTAGTAAGTCTTGCTAACATCACATTCACAAACATTGAATCTCATCATTGAGCCCTAAGATTGAAATTAAGAGTATCGGGATCTCAGTTGGTTAGGTTGATTCGCCAAAGCAAAAATGATTTAAAGATGCTAAACTAGCCAAATGAGTCAGTCAAGCCAAATGTGTAGGCCAATTTAGGTAAGCCAGTCAAGTTAAATAGACCAATCAAAAGTTGGCTTAACTTGATGAGTTGGGTAAGCCAAAGTGGTAGATGATTAGATCTAGTTCGATAGTCTAGATGAGTTATATCAATCATAAGGGGATGATGTAGGACTGATGTAGGAGAAATTGAGTTTCAATGGATCATAATTTTTTATTTAGATATCAGAACGAGACGATCTACATGTTAAATTGAAACTTGTTCAGATATCTACAATTGATTATGAGGTAAAAACTATAATAAACTAGTTTCAGATCCAAAAACAATAATGTTTGTTTAGAGCCTTTTCAGAAGTTCTGAATATTTTTTTTTACTTTTTTTAGTAATTTTCGATTTTAGGATTCAAAGGTGTTAGAATTAAAATAATTTATATATCGCTACAATTGTATGATATTGTCCACTTTGGATCTAAGCACTCATGGATTTATTTTTAGACTTTATCTAAAAGGCCTAGGCCTCATACCAATAGAAATATCTTTCATCTTATAAATTCATAATCTTTTTCATGTATTTCTATCGGTCACCTAGGGTTCATTCCCTAGGATTTCTGTCAAACATCCAGTCTTGGACTTTTCACCACCTGTCACCCTTGACTTGTTTGGACTTTTCGCTTAGAGTTCAGCAAGGGATGATAATTTCCTCCGAACCAAATGGAGGATCCGATACCCGACCTGAATGGAGGAGGGTATAGAGGAATTTTTTGGACCCGATTAAATAATTAGATATTTAGGTAGTCGGATATGGAGGCGGATCTAGTAGATTCTTATCCATACCCTACCTGATTACTCGATTAAATTATATATATATATATTTTTCCTAAATATTTACTAGTGTTTAATATATTTTTATTGAATATGATTTAATTAGGAGTAGGTTATATATGTTTTTGTTGAATTATATATATATTATATGATGTTAATTATAATATGTTTTTGTTGAATGATGATAGTCGGATGGAATGAAGAAAATTATTAGTATAGAGGATATTTGATACTCTGATGGGTATGGGTATGGGTATGAGGATGAATATCCAATCCCTGATGGGCATGGGTATGAGGATGAAAGTTAAAAACCCGATGAGTATGGGTATGGGGATAAAAGTTTGAAAATCCGATGAGATGGGGACGGAGGATATAGAATCCGATCCAAATCCGATCCATTGTCATCCCTAAGTTCAACCCTCATGGATTTAATTTTGAGCTATACCTAAAAGGTCTCATACCAATGAAAATATCTTTCATCTTATAAACTTATGATATTTTTCATATATTTCCAATATAAAATTTTAATTGTATTCTCTACAAATGAGATTTTCATCTTTTGCAAGTTAGGGTTGGTCTATTTAAATATCTGATTAGTTGTTTTGTGCATCATCTTTTGTTATTGACTCAAAAAAAAATCGGTAAAACCTAGAGATGACGGTGTCTTTTTGTTTGTCAATTTCTCGTGTCTTATTTTTCTCTTCAATTTCTCTCTGACTTTTGTCTCTAGAATAATCACTATTATGTTCGACGTCATGAGAGCTTTGATGTAACAATAAAATTAATATCGCATGATCTGAAGGTCACGGATTCAAATTATAAAAATAATTTAAAATAAAATAAAATTATTTATAATAGACTTTTTTTTTAGACCCCACGTTAATGAGTGCTCCATATATCTATTTTTTTTTACATTTTTTAATCCTTTTAAATAAATAGGCCCTAGTTTCCGTCCAATTTAGACAAAACTAAAATGATAAATGAGAGGAATCTCTCATCCACTTACTTTTCCATTCTTTTTAAATATCTATTTGAGTAAATAATAACAAAGTCAATTCGTCCGCTCAATTCCTTATGCATGCAAATAGACCGCACAAGCCAATTAGTTGACTCCTATAACTGAGGTTACAAAGAGCTCACGGCGGTTGTTATTCGTGGTAAAAAAAATAAAGTTTCGTTTTTAACACTCTCGTTAATTTATTTTAGAATTAATATAAATAAAATAAATTATAAAAATTAATTTAATTAATTCGAACAATGATTAATATATAAAAAAAAGATAAAAATCTGATTATTAATTAGAATTTAATTTTTAAATTTTATGATGATAATATTATATATATTAATTATTAATTTATCCCGCGAAGATGAAGATAAAGAGGTCATGGCTCTTGGACCATGGGAAGGAAGGGAAGGGAGGGAGGGAATATCTAAGGCAGATTACATATGGTGGACCCCATGAACAGAAGGCACCATGTGCCAACACGTGGATCATTAACGCCTAAATGGATCACGATTACATATCATTGCACTTAGTTTTCAAGTCGATTTCGGTAATGGAAAGGGGTCCCCGGCCCTTTCAGCCACCGGAAGGTGAGATGGAGCCTCACTTGCTGTCGAGGCCATCTGTCTTAGTCCTAATCTTCTTCCTCTCCCGTCCACAAGGCTGTCGACTGAATTAAGGGGCCGGTCGAATAACTCTAAACGCGCACAAGGAGACAAGTATTTCAATTGGTGTGGTGGTGTTTTAAGTCCTTCGAATTATATAAGACAAGTTGTAGCTTGTAGGTATTGTGTCACTCATTAGGGCTTGCTTTATATATGCACAATTTAAGTTGCTGCTTATGTTGGCTTAGGACCACTTAGATAGGTCAAGTCATACATGCTCAAACTATTTTTTTTATTTGATTTAATTAATCAATCGATATGATAAATGAAAAGAAGATGGACGGCGGGCTTTAGGTGTGGAAGGGATGGGCTAAGTAATAAAAATTACAAAAATAAAATAAAATCATTGTATAATAAATTTAATAGTAAAAACTTTTTTATAATAGGTAATAAAAAAATTCAAATCATTGTATAATAAATTTAATAGTAAAAACTTTTTTACAATAGGTAATAAAAAAATTCTTTGGGTTGAACTAGAGCCCAGGATAGCTCTTAAGAAAATTCATCCCTGGATGTGTAGCTAATTGATCTCTGACTTGTCTAACCTATATAATCTATTTGATCCTTTAGATTTATTCGACTCATAAAAATTGTGGTTGCTCAATCATTTCAAGTTTTCTTATATATATATATATATATATATTTATTTATTTATTTGATATTAGATATTTAATTCTTCGATCCGGTTAATCCTAGAGTGATTGGCTCGATCCCACAGAAATTCATTATCGGTCATTAGGATAAATTGAAAAAGTACACGTGGAGACCCATCCTGATAGACAACGTTCTCGGGATATCTAAACTTCAGATGTTTGATTTATTATTAGAGAATCTAATCAAGACATTATCCTGTGGGCCAAGTTTTCCTATATAGTTAATCTTTATGGATTGTCACATGATCTATTAATCAGTTAATTGATAGACCTATTTGCTAGTTTAATTCATTTGGTAACACAATAATTTTCAATAAGTAAGAATTTAACATTTTCTATAATTCATGCTCAACAAGAACATGTCATTGCCAACTAAACATAAACAAGGGTGTTACCATGATATGGTTCCTCCTCGATTCATTCCAATTTGTTCTTCGGGCATTATAATTGGTTAAGACCATCGGTTATCCCTCATTATTGAATACGATAAAAGGTTATACATAGTGATATAAAAATAAGGTCGATTGCCTAAGATTTCCTTCGTCCCCAAGTACTAGTAGTGGTAGCCAACTTTCATATATGGCCATGAGCATATGTTTGTGGGGGCGACAACCCATTGCTGCTCGATATGGTTCTTTTTTCTCAATAGAAAATCATTCATTCTTCGGAAAAGAGAAAGAAAATAAGGCAAAATTGAGTGGAGGGACAAGGTAATGGTGTGATCACTCTTGTGAATGGTGCTGAGAATATTGCTAGAGGGATTTGAAAGCTAAAGCACATCGACGTTAATTAGTTAGATTAACATTAGTCAAGCACCTTTCTACAGAGATGCATCAAAAAGTTTAGGCAAATCTTTAGTTGGCTAGGAATGAAAGAGAGATTTATTTATGTTGAGTTGAGTGTCATGGTAGCTAATGGGGGACAAGGTATAGTCACTAGTGGAAGCCTTGAATCAAGGAATGACACCACTAAGTAAGTTTTCATGTCCTTGAGAAATATTATTTACCCATTTAATAATAAGTGGGACTATTTAAAATTCACAAATAAATCATTTTTTTCTTAAATTTATACTTTGAATAACTCCCAATTTATTATTTCATGGTCTATATAATTCATTACCTGAGTCACTCCTTGAAATCATTAATTAAAAAAAAAAAATCTTTTCAGATATGTGTTGGGACCATTGACATTGTTAAAGGAGGTGAATATATAATTCGCTTCGTTTCACTTTCTTCGATCGTGTGCTCGTCTTAATGCACAACGAAGAATATAACAATAAATACATAAATATATAAAATGTAAACATAACAAATCTATTTTTACCTAGTTTAAAATCTTCAATTCATATTCCACAGTCTAGCACCATTATATTTTCTCTTTTTTTGGATATCTTGAAGAAATCCCTTGTAAATTTATTCTTACAAAGTAACTCAAAATAAAAATAAAGATATAAATAAAAATGAATATAACCAAAACAACAAGCTCACATCAATGGAACTTTACTTTAAGTGCTTTTGGTTATTTTGGATTATCTCCTAAAGGTTTGAAATACAACAATATTTCTCCTTCAAAATTTCCAAGAATTCATATTGAAATTCTCCACGAAACCTTTCTTTATAGGCTTATTATCGTGATTGAAAAGCACATAACAGTCGACTTCTTATCACCATCAATCGATTGTTCTTTTAAAATTTGAATGTTGTCGAGTTTTGACCAGTCAACTGCTTCTTCCACCTCAACATTTAGGTCATTAGTCGATTATTATACACCTAATAGTCGACTGTTGCATCATTAGTCAAGTTTCACAATCGAGTTCAAAAAAATTTATTCGCTCCAACAATATCATTAGTCGAGTTCCTCACTCGACTGATTCATCAGCCAACTTATCTTGTAAATGCCCTTAAACTCTATCTAATCTCGTAATTGTGGTTTAGAAATTCATCAATCGATTGTTATTCCATATTAATCGATTGATCCCTCTGTTTTAACCTTACCAAGTTTGAATTCTCACATTATCTATTATCCAGTTGATCTCAATCTGTCAGGACTTCTTTTACCTAGCATCTAGTCAACTTTAACCTATCGGGACTTTTCTTGTCTAGTATCCGATCAACCTTAACCTATCGAGACTCCACCATTGCTTAACATCTAGTCAACTTGACATGCCAAGATTTCACCATTATCTAGTATCTGATTAATCTTAACTTGCTAGGACTTTATATTGTCTAGCATCCAGCCAATATTGACATATCAAGACTTTATGATTGCCTAGCATCCGGTCAACTTTGACCTACCAAGACTTCCCGTCCAGTATCTAACATTCGATCAACTTTGACCTACTAAGACTTCCCATCGAGTGTCTAACATTCGGTCAACCTTGACCTGCCAGGATTTCTCATCTAGTGCATAACATCTGGGCGACCTTGACCTACTAAGACGTTTTCATTGTCAAACATTCTACCATCCTTGACTTATTTGGACTTCTCTCATTGCCTTGTGTCCGGTCAACCTTAACTCACTTGGACTTCACGTATTATATCAAATATCTGGTCCTTCATGACCCACTTGGACTTCGTCTTTGCCAACTCTCTATTGGACTTCTAAGTATTAAGTGTAATCATGACCCACTCGAACTTTTTCACTGTCAAGTATTTAGTCAACCTTAATCTACTTGACTTTTCGCTCAAACATCCATCATGGAACACCCATCTGGGTCAACTTAATCTGAGGTCAATTGTACCAATAATCTCCTCCTTTAATAATTTTTTTTTCTCTTTGACATCTCGCTCTACCAAACATATTCATCAACTATCAAGTATTAGGTTAGCATTTACCTACTTAATGTCTCACTCAACCAACAAACATATTGATCAAACATCAAAACCCAACTCGAGTTTGGTCAACTTTGACCAGAGGTCGATTGCACCAACAAGATGAAAAAAAATATTTTTCATAAATAATTCTATTTTACATGATATAAAATGAGTATAAGAGAAACTATAAGTGTAAAGTAAATAGACCTGACAAAAGAAGTATTCCATCAAGATTGAATGCAACACTTTAGAACCATAAAATGATAGCAATTTGTTGGTGCAGGGAGCGCCAAATAATTGAACTTGAGTTTTGATATTGACAAAGGTTCAAAGTTAAATCTTATTGTGATCTAACAGCCTGATCAAGTATGCAGGTAGCTTAATCAAGAAAGTCTTAATAGGCCAAGTTGATTAAATACTAGGCTAGTGAAAGCCCTAGTAAGTCAGCTAGAACCGATATCATGCAAAGAAGTCTTAGCAGATCAAGGACACCAGACAGCTAAGTCTAGATGAGTCAGTGGACTAGACATCTAGTAGGATGGACTTGATGGATCAGTGAGGACCGGAGATCAACTCAGAAGAAAGTCATAGCGGGTCAAGTGATCGGATGATGAGCAGAGGAAGCCCAAATGAGTCTAGAGGACCGAAGGTTTGGCTAACGTTAAGTTGAGGTAAGCTCCTGGAGTGGAGTTTGTAGGATCAGAAAGCGCGGAGTTGCAACGAAAAAGTAAAACAAAACACAATTAGTTACTTGGTTTGTAGTCCAGCGATTACTACTCCAAGACCCACGATCCTCTAAAGCTCTCCTCTCTTAAAAGCTTTCAAATAAGGAGGAAACACATACAAGATTTGAGGATAGTCATAAGTCTACTAAACCTCTATTGAATGAAATGCAATAATATAAATTGATACCAACAACATGAAGATGTAGAAATAGACATTTTGTCATCGAAGAGCTTTGACGTATCAACACTTACATGAGCAGATTAGCAAAGAATGATTGGATTGTAAGAATTGTTGTTGACAGTCTCAGACTTCAAGGCTTCTTTTATAAGATTTTCAATCGGTCGACCGAACCTCTAATCAGTTGACGGAACTCCAAAAAATACCCAGGATCACGTCTAGGTTCACGATTTGCCCAGATTGTATCTTCTGCGAAATCTGCCTTTATCGGTCGACTGAACTTCAGAGTTTCCTTCAATTCTCAATACGATCTTATGCGATCTGCACTTACAAAATGCAATCGGTCGACTGAACAATTTATCGGTTAACTAAACTCTTGAGTTTCCTTTGTTAACTAATTCAATCTCATCAAATCTCTTGTTTCTAAATATGTTCGATCGACTGAAAGACTTATCGGTCGACTGAATGATTATTTCCTTCTTTGCTTGGATTCGAATTTGACTCATGCTTATCTGCTTGGATCGATCAACCAAACATTCTAGTCAACCCGAACTTTCTTTCTCAACAAAATAAAATTAGCACAATAAGAATAATAGAGATCCTGCAAAACATAGTTAGAAATAGATATTATTATGCATGAATGAGTCTGATAGTTAGGATTGTCTTATTTCGACTTAAAAACCTTCGTTGGTTTCTTTAATTGGATCAACACAAATTGTCCCAATTGGGATATATCTTCACTATCTTCTGAACGAAAGACCTCTCCTGGACTTACCTTACCTACCAAACATCTAGTCTAACTGACCTATTTGGATATCTTCTTCTACTTAGTGTTTGATCGACTTGATCGACTAAGACTTTTCCTGCAATACTAAATTAACACAATAGCAATAATAGTAATGCAAAATAGTATTAGCAACACTATACTTAGGTTTACTGATGTATGCATTTCATATAGGTTTTTATCAAAGTTTGACACATTTTATCACATTTCTTGTATGTACATCTCATGTTTTTATTTATTTGTGCTTCATTTTGATATTTTCTAATTTGGAGAGCTGCTCTTATTTATTTTCCTTGATAGGGCATGGAAAGGAGTTGAAACGGAGTTCGAAAATCACTTTTCAAGAGAAATCCAGCTGCCATGGCCGTGGCCAATTTGAAGAGGTCGTGCCAGAGTCCTAAACCTTCATAGTGCTCACCATGGCTGCTCGTGCCAGCTGGCACGACCCGTGCTCGATTTCAAGACTTCTCCAGTGCTCGCCACGGACCACCCGTGCTAGCCATCACGGGTCGTGCTAACCAACACGGGTCATGCTAGCCAACACGGGTCGTGCCAAAAATTCAAACTCTTTCAGCGTTCACGACGGATTGCCCATGCCAGCCGGCATGGGCCTTGCCGGATTCCAGATGATTCCAGCATTCACCACAGGCTGCCCGTGCCCCGTGCTAGCTGCCAAGGGTCGTGTCTGATTTCAAGGCTTTCCTAGTGCTTACCACGGGAGGGTCATGCCACCCGAAATGGCTCATGTCGCCGCCTCCAGCAGTCACAACGCCTGACACGGATAGACAATGCCAGCAGACACAGCCTGTGTCAGGCACCTAGAAATCACCTATAAAAGCTGATTTCAGATAGAGAGAAAGGGGATCTCGATTGAGTGCCGTCCAAGGGCCCCAAGAAGACTTCGAAGAATGAATTCAAGAGATTTTCAATGCCCAAATTTCATATCAGAGAGCATTCGAAGATGATCATTCACATCGAGACTAAGGCTTTCTTCTCATTTCTGAATATGATTGTAACTTGTTTACATGATGTTTTATGGTTGTAACTCCGAATTTATGGAGTAGACTCTTGATTCTAGGATTAAGGATTAGCTCATTTGATATGTAAACACTACTTATTTAATCTATTGAGTTTGATTATTTTTATTTTAATGATTTGTGTATTTGTGGTATGGATCTACTAATTAAACATGATCTTGATGCTAAAAATATAAGATTCGTATCCCATAAAGATTTGGGAATGAACCGAAAGGAGAACTCAATCCTCAGACCCGTAGAAACCTGAGACGTGGAGGGTCGCCTACGAAAGTAGATCGGTATTGTTGGTGCAGGGAGCACCAGAATCAAACCTATATTTTGATGTTGTCAAAGGATCAGAGTTAAGTCTTATTGTT
>JBBUKS010000104.1:3820659-3837121 GCA_038050645.1 Hedychium gardnerianum | reverse complement strand
CCTCTTGGTCTTCTTTTCATCAATGCTCCATTAATCTCTATTAATGAGCATCATTAATCCTCCTTAGTTGGTTGAGTTTAATCATGATCAATTCAAAATTGACCTTTCCTCTACCTTAGTAAATTCGAGTTCACCCAATAAGTCTAACTCATTGATCAATCCGAATTGACTCCATGAGTCTAATTCGAATTAGACTCAATCCAATAGTTGGATATATTTAAGTCTAATTCAATAATCTTTCTTCTTGAATGCATAATTAATCTCCATTAATCATCTTTAATGGGTTGGATTTTAGCAGGTTGGATTAATCATTAATCCAATAAGTCAATACATATCGATTAACCCAATAAGCCTAATCATCTCATAATTGGCTCTTAGGGCTAATACTAAGACTACACATACAGGGTCCACATCTAATAACCCGAAATTTAATAACTTAAGTTATATCATTTAACGGATTTTGGTATTGTAAATCTTAAATCACATTTAAGTCCACTGAAGGAATTATTAAATCCAATAGATGTTTTCCAAGGGGTATAATCTAGATCATATTTTAGGAATTTAGAAAATCAGTTTGTATTGATATCTCAAATTGAGATCAAGACTATAGATAAAACATTGCTTGATCCAGATTAAGTGGTAGCCTTGCAAGATGAGTTGACTTGATTAATTAATAGAAGTAAAATTTGATACTTAGTTTCAAAACCCGAAGAAAGTACCATTATTAATATAAAGTGAGTCTTTATAAACAAGTTAGATGATAAGAGAACGGTGATTAAAAACAAAGCTAGACTTGTAACTCAAGGTGAAGGATTGAATTATGATGAGACTTACACTTTATAGCTTGTTTAGAATCCATCTTAATGCTTTTAGCATATGTCACTCGTAAAGACTTCAAACTATTTAAAATATATATGAAGTCGATATTTCAAAATAGGTTTAATATAGAAGAAGTTTATATAGAACGATCATTCAATTCATAAATCTAGATTTATTAAATCATGATCATAAGCATAAGAAAGTTTTGTATGATTTGAAATAAACATCCCGGCTTGATATGAGAGGCTCTCAATCTTCTTAGTTTTAAAAGTCTTTAGAAGAAGAAAAGTAGATCTCACCTCATTCATAAAATCTAATAGAAATGATATATATGTTGCAATTTGATACACAGTGACTTCCCTCTGGTGAGGATCATACCTTTATTCATTCATTGTGTTGGATCAATTTTGATATAACATAACTCTATGGGCAACATTTTTTTACCAAATTAAAATAATTTTGCTTAACGTTGGAGCAATTTGACGAAATCTGCTATAACAGTTCTATGACAAGGTTTCTATGATAAAAAAAATAATAGGATGAGACTCCTTTTTACATTTTTACAAAATGAGGGTTCTTTGGATGATAACAAAAATAAAGAACTCCCTTTTGATTTTTGTCATAATTTTATATCACATTCTTTCTCTTTATTTGTGGATTAGTTTTAGGTAAAAAAAACCCTTATTTTTATTAAAAGGATACCCCATATTTTAAAAAAAAACCCTTATCCTATTTTCTTTATTTTTAAAATATTATTATTATAATAATTTAAATCAAAATTACTATAATTGAAATAACTTTAGTTAAGATTAATTTGGATCAAAAGTACCCTTTGTAATTTAGGTCAACTATCCTACTTTATAACAATTTCAATTAGGCCTTGAGCTATGGTGCAATGATCACTCATGTAATTTTTTAAATATTGATGGTTCAATTCTCAATTACGGCGTATTATAGGATATTTTTTTTTCATAAAATAATAAACTTGAGATATTAGATTGTTGGACCATTCGTTATGAGTACTTTCGAATTTACTTGATGGTCGGTTGAAATTTTTTGTGAGGTCAGATTGATCATCTCCAAGAGTAATCGGCCCAAAGGGTTAGATACATTATGTTAGCTAAAAAAAATAATTTCAATTAAAATTGTTTCACATTAGTGTTAACTAAAATTACTCCCATTGTATTAATTTTACTCCAATATTATTTAATCAAATTTAAATAGTTTTAATTAATACTTAAATAATTGATTAATATTAAAATAAATTTAATTGAAACTAGTTATAATAATTTTAAATATATTATGCTAATTTTCAATTAGAAAAAAATAGAATAAGCCCTTGTTAATATTTTTTAATATCAACGTCATAAAACAAATAAAGAGTACTACTTTTTTTCGTTTTGTTTACTTTTGTTCAAACTAATGAAATTAATTAAATCGATCGAATTTAAAAATTCGATTCGTTTTTTTCGAAAATTTAATTTTTTTTTTCAAAAAAAAATCGATTAATTCAATTAATGCAGTTCGATTTTTAAATTTCTTATTCGATTAATCGAATAGATCGAATAAATCAAATTTTTATCAAAATTTTAAATTGATTTTTTTAGATCGAAATCAAAATTTTATTAAATCCAATCGAATTTTTTTAATCACAATTAGAAAATTCAGTTAATTCAATTAAACCGATATCTTTTTGGTTCGATTTAATTCAATTTTATCAAAAAAAAATCGATTGATTTGATTTATAAAAAAAATTAATTAAATTAAATTTAATAAATTCAATTAAATCTGATTCAATTTCAATCGAATACTCACCCTTAATCCTATCAAGTCGCGTCTCTTTCCCGCATTTTAAACACAGCGAATCCAACTGAAGAAATCTCCACCACACGTGACGCCGAGACAACCGCGGGTGCGTGTGGAGCTAGTACCGGTTACTTTGTTCGAACGCTAAGTTGGACCGTCCGACTTCAACCTGACCCATTGGGGACCACGAAGGCCGCTGAATTGACGAAGTCATTTACCAAACAGGCACAGTAAACACTTGCGCACCAAACGTAAGCGCCCCAACTCCACACCCAAGCTGGGGATGATGACGTCACCATCCTGTGTCCTGAGAGGCGTGCCTCCAATGGGTACGTTTGCTTTGCGTGTGAATTATCCAACGAACACGAATGGAGGAGGAAACATACGATCAGCTGTCTAGTTATCCTATGTTTTTAACATTCTAGACGGCAATGGGCCATAGGACACTTTTCGAATTACTAACTTTTTTTTAAAATTTTTTTAAAGGACGCGCTTCGAGTTTTGAAATAACGCACCTATCTTTTAAATTTTTCAAGATCATATTTATTTTTTATTTTATTTTTTTCATCAATTATTATAATATTATATTTTAAAAAATAAATATTATTAAAATATTGAATTTCAAACAACAACATTATTATAATATTACATTTCAAAAATTAATATCATTATGATATTAATTTTCAAAATATAACATCATTACTTTTAAAATTTATATAATACCAAAATAATATTAATTTTTAAAAGCTAACACTAATTTAATTTTTGAAATATAATATTATAGGGGTCAGCACTGATGTTGTTAAATTCAACATGATGTTCATCTTTGAAATTTAGTATGATGTTATTATTTGAATATAATATTATAATGATGGATAGAAGAGATAAAATGAAAAATATAAATATGTATTTTTGAGAATTTTATAATGTTAAATGCGCGTGGAAGGTTCGACTGGTGTTAACTTGGCCACCATAAATTTCATTGGGTAGAATAGCTACTTCCTGTTCTTTTGTCACAGAGAATCGAAGTCAAAAAGGAATGATGCTTCGTCCTCTCCATGAATTCGCCGCCATGATTTTATGTTTTTTGTAATGATATGTTACTATATTAAGTGTTCACAAATTCGCCTCTTCTCCGAAAAAAGGTGAAAAAGGGTAAAAAAAATTGGGTTCCTTCCCCATCTCACAGATCTCTCGCTCCAAGCTACGACGACCGCGCCTTCATCTTCCTCCCGACAAACGGAAAATTAGGGCACTTATCTCCTTCCTCTCTCCGTTCAAATCGATCGATCAATTTGGCTTGGGCCTCTGCTGTAGCTGGAGGCGAAGTTCCTCGATCTTCATGCGAGGTAAAACTGCTTGCTTTCCTTTGCTGAGCTACATCGTTGCGTGCGATTCGAACTTTCTTGCTTGTTTTAATTGTGGGAGATTTGAAGTCTCGATCTGGTTTTGATTGCTTTCTGTCCGGCGAGGACAAATTAGATGTTTTCGGATCGATCACTCGTAGGTTTTTTAGCTACGAATCTGCTCTGATGGTCTTATCTTGAGATAAAAACCTTCGGGGAGATAATGAACCAGGAATATATAATGCACATAGACGATTATTTTCAATACCCTTTTATGTGTCTAGAGATTGATTATGCTTAGGCTAGGTATTGGGTTTGGTTTTGTACTTGTTGCTTTTGCAAGGGGACGCATTTTGAATAGGAATAATGAATTCGAGTATTCTGTTCAAGAGGAGAAAGTTATGCTGATCTTGCTGTTCATCTTTGTGGGTCTTAACATGAAGAATTGAATTACCCATAGCGTAGCAAATTTTTTAACAAAGTCTGTACAATTTTGGCTAAAAATATAGTATGCTTATTATGAGATGGGGTTGCCATGAGCTCCTATGATAGCAATGGTAATAATTGGTGTATAAGGAATTTAGAATAGGAAACTATTCTAAATCAGGCCAACAAGTTATGGAAAAGAATCATGGTAATGGAGGAGACTGAATGAACACGAAACTAGGTCTCAATTTGAAGTGATACAATTAATTGAACTGGAGATTGGTGATCTTTACCAGGTTTTATGAGGGGACACTTATCCCCACACTAGCTAGATCTTGGAAATTGCTTATCTTAACCAATTGGATTTACAGGGACATGGGCGGTTGGTTCACGAAGGACTATCGTAAACTAACTTCTTGGTATGAAAGGTTGATCCAATTTCATCAGTTGAAAGCATTGGTTCGAACATGATTGTTGTCCATGGGCGAAATTGTAGGGGCAAGTGGTAATTATTGTAGGATTAATATGAGATGTGTAATCTGCTGAGAATAAATCTTAAAATTTGGCTCATAACAGAAGGTCGGAAATTGAGTGACTAATGGAAGGTTAGAAATTAAACAGATTTAATTAATTAATTAAAAATCCCAAATGGATTTAATTAATTACATGGATTTATTCTAAAATGATTAAAACTTTACCTGCTCAAATTGCATGCAACATGCATGCAGGTTAGGGATGCAAACGAATCGAGCATGTTTGTGAGCTTTTCGAGCCGGGTCAAAAAATATTTGATTCGTATTCGAAATTATCGAATTCGAGCCGAACTTGAACATGCTCGATAATTGTTTTGAGTTGAATTTGAACCCATAATATTTTATTTGATTGTTCATGAGCCCAAAAGGATGGAGAGATTAAGAGAGATGTCTTACGTAGAATACAAGCGGGATGGTTGAAATGAAGGAGAGCGTCAAGTGTTCTTTGTGATCATAAAGTACGTCTAAGACTTAAAGAAATGTTTTACAAAACGGCGGTTAGACTTGCTAATGCTATGTTATATGGAGTTGAATGTTGGCTATGACTCGAGCACATGAGAGCAGAAGATAAGAGTTTGCATAGATAAGGATATTAAGGTGGATGTGCGGTCATACAAGGATGAATATGATAAGAAATGAAAATATTAGAGAGAAAGTCGGGTTGCACTTATTAGGAAAAACCTCGGGAGACACATTTAAGATGGTAGGAACATGTACTTAGACCATTAATAAATGTGCTAGTTAGACGATGTGAAACTATGACAAATGTGCATATCAAACGAGGAAGACCAAAAAAGATTTGGTTAGCAACAATAAAACAAGATAAAATTTATTTAAATATAAATGATGATATAATAGTGGATAGAGAGCCCAATGGCATAAAAGAATCTATATAGTCGACCCCACCTAGTGGGATAAAGCTTGGTTGTCGTTGTCGTTGTTCATGAGCAGTTGATGAGCCAAACTCGAATCAAACTCTGGTTATTTTTATATAATTTTAATTTAAATATGCTCAAATTAAGATCCGAATAATTCGAACCCAACTCATATTTAAGTCATTTCGAACTATAATTCGATTATGCTCGAATTAAGGTTTGAACAATTTGAACCGAGTTCGAATTTTGTTTCGAACCGAGCTCGAGCTAAAATTATTAGTATTTTCAAGTTTCGAATCGAATTCAAATATCACATATATTTTTTGAGTTCGAACTCAAATACCAATATTTTCATATTATTCGGCTTGATTTGATCTGTCATGCTCCCCTAAGCCTCAACATCCGCAACATGCAAGCACATGCCTAAATCCCGAATAGGATACAAGTATTTTGACCAATGAGATGTTGAACTATAGGTGAGAAGAACAACGAACAACACTTCAATTGATCATGTGCATGTGCATGTGTGGGTGTCATCTAATCTCAAGAAATGTGTAATATCTATTAATTAAGGATTTTTGTAGAAAAGTTGATGTAGGGGGATCCGTGATGCGGAACGAGCCTAGAGTTTTGAGAATATTTTGATCGTAAGCTTTGAGTGACCATAACTTTTGACTTGGGTTGAATCACAGGGTTTATAATATATCAAATCAAAGCTTGTTCAAATCTACATTTGTTATCGGGTGTAATCCGTAATGGCTTAGTCTTAAGCCCAAAAAACATTGTTCAAATTCTTTTCAGAAGCTCTGAAGAATTTTAGTCCTTTTTATTAAGGTTATTTTCATCTTTTGCTTAGGGTTTCGAGACTATTTAAACATTTGTTTAGTTGATGTTAGGACATTATCTTTATTTGAGTTAATATTATTCAATTAAACCAAGAGAAGAATTCTTTGCTTTTGGCGATTTCATGTGTCTTCCTTGAAAATTCTCTGTTAGAACTAGCCTACAAAATAATAGATGTTTGGCATCAAAAGTCCTTAAAAATTTCTTTTTAAAATTTGAGGCCACCTTCACTCATATAAATAGATTCCTTTGCTTAAAACACTCTTACGTTGCTACCTCTCCTCTTGAGCTCCTCTCTTCCTTTACTCTCTTAAGAGTTCTAAGGCTTCGAAAGTTCACCATTAGAGTGCTCCTATTTCAAGTGGACAATATTGGGTTAAGCCTTTCCACAACCTAAAAGTTTTTATATCCAATAGGGTGAATCGACATCCAAAAGGGTGATTTAAATATTAGCCTGGTACTAATAGAAGTAAGTATGTCTAGCATGTGATAACTAGTAAAATCATAATCCACATTGCTAGATCAACACTCCACTAATTTGATTTGTCGATCTATCGAGAGCAGACTGACTGGACTTAACCAGTTGGGCCGATCTTGATAGATTTCCTCCAACACTGGATGCCTCAAATCCCATGTTCTTATAATGTTCGAAGGTGATGACTACTCTTCAAGATATTAAAGATTGGAGATTATTCTTATATCTCCTACCTGATTTGCTTTGATCCTCCTTGATTGGGTTTGATTCCTTCCAGATTCATCTTTAGTTAGTTTTTGATATTTTTCATGTTTTTTCTTCATTCACCAATATACAATCTATCTATTTTCCATTTTTAATAATTACCATTATTGTCATTTTATCACCACTATAAAAGAGTGCTCATCTATCATCCCAAAACAAAATTTTCCACCATAAATTGTCACAATGTATGAATCATCACTCAGAGTCATCACTATGCCTCATCTAATACTTTTGATAGCTAGTGTTGGACTACTCCAACCTGCCTCCTCCCATACCTCTTGTTCTTCCTCCATGTTTCCGGCTCTTCATCACTCTTCATCAAGCCTACTTCAATATCCTCTAGATCATCATTGACGACCCTCATCCTCTCCATGCATGGTCTTATATCACTTCCTCCTGGCCATTGATCTTATGATCATCGAGACTCCTTTCCTTGATTGCCATAGGCCTGCTCTTATTTTTGTTGTTTTTTTCTTAAACTGAAGAAGGCATCATTATCAACTGTGCACATCATTTGATGATTTCTTTGGTAGCTATCCTGTTATACTGTAAGACGTGCAGATCGTTTATAGACCATTTAGGTTATTTGATTTGATGTTAGGCAATAATCTGAAATTAGTGACTAGGTTGTAGATATCCTTCATCATGTCAAAGGTTATACAGATCATCTTGGGCCAAGCCTATCATTTAATCTTACTTTAGTGTTCCATAAACATCTGGTCTCTGACACTCATCATCTATGTTTGATGTAAAATGAAGATATTTCCACCATCTCTTGTTTGAAGGGGGATCTTCTAATCTTCTCAATTTGCTGTGATACAAATACCATCTATGCATTTTCTATTTATGTTGATTACCCTAATCATCGTCATCATATTATCACTTATATAAAAGAGGACCCATCTATTATCATTTTAAGATATCGAAGATGACAACAATGTTCCATCACCAAATTCTCCCACAAGATACCATTTATGAAATGGTAAAATTGTGATGGATTCACTCCCGATGCAGATAATACCATGAAGAGACCCACAAGTCCCAAGTCCAAGAGCATGCCTATCATCATATGTGTTGTCCATTGAAACACTTGGCCCATAATAGCATTTGGGGAACCCCTTTGGGCATTGGAAGAAACCATTAGGACTTCATTCTCAAAGTAAAAAAACCATAGTCTAGTCAATATGAAAAAAAGAATGAGCTCACACTAGCCTTCTTTATATATGGCCTTTTAAACTGCTTTGCTTGACATTTCTAAGTATTTATTTTGTTCCCAATTATAGTTCTTTGTTATGAAGTTTGGATTTTTATCATTATCTGTTCTTATGGAAGTTCTTTGTTATTATGCTTGACATGACCCTACCAGGAATTATCCTATTTCCACATCTCAAGGCTTACTTAATTAGAAACTAATGTTAATACTTCTTTTGATAGTTTGCAGATGCTGAAGAGCTTTCTTCCGTCATCTAAGATCGCAATAGTTCCTATATGATCTGAGAGGACTTTGCCTAAAGATTGCAAATGTTTGCTTGGTTGTTTAAGGGTTTGGCCATAAGAACCATGTCTGATGGTCAACCACAAAAAAGATTATGATCTGACATTCATACTAAACAGTAGATCTTTACTATTCTTGATCCATGGGCGACTGGGTTATCGGAGCATTTATTAACATAATTGGGAGTATTGCTATAAATTTTGGGACTAACCTTTTGAAACTGGGTCACGATCAGGTATTTCTTTATGTGCTTATTTGTGCTTTGTTCATCTTCTGACATTTCATGATTCTTCTTCTTCTAATATAAGACTGATTTATTTTATTACTGCATGCATTTTTGTTCCTTTCAACTCAATGCTGATATTCTAAAGAAACTCTATATTTTCAGCGAGAGAGGTATTCCATACTTAGCAGTGATGGACCTAATAGCAAACTTAATGCAAAATCAATCATACACTTCCAAACGTGGCGATTTGGTAATGTTTACTTATGCTTGTATGATTAACTATTTTTTCAGTTTTGTGCTTATAAGAATTACATTTAAACCATTCTGATGATTTAATTTCTAATGCAGGTATTCTTTTTTTTGCTTTCGGGAACTGCCTTAACTTCATCTCCTTTGCATATGCTGCCCAGGTAAAGTTCTCTTGTGAACAACTGATGGGATTTTTCTAACATGAACCAGCCATGTGTTTTAAGGATTACCTATTCCTCAATTTTGGTTGAACTAAATTTGTTTAGAAGTATTGATGTATGGGTCTTATGGATGTGTGAATGCTGTATTGGGTTGATGTTCAGATCCAAATTCTTTACAGTTCCAAACTATTTCTTTCCTGTATGAGTTTGTCTTCATAGTAGTTTTTTTTTATTATCAGTATATGATCAGAAATTGATTCAGAGAAACAAAACTTGATCCGCTTCTTAGTGCTTTTGTTTCTTTTTGAGTAAAACCTCAACTTCCTTTGTATCCTCATCATGTGAAAAGTAGAGGTTAATCCTCTTCCAGATCAATACTAGCTAGTCACAGGTCAAACAGTCTTGTTCTTGTTTAAGTAAGGTTGGGAACTATAAACCATGCAATTTGTTGTTTTGCTGAGCAGGCTATTTCATGTTCTGTAATTGCAGTCACTTCTTGCAGCGTTGGGATCAATTCAATTTGTATCGAATATAGGATTTTCTTATTTTGTGCTAAGGAAGACCGTGTCAGTCAAGTAAGTCATTTCATAATTGAAGTTGGTCAATAAGAATTAATTCATTTGATGCTGATATATGTTCATGACAATTTGTTTTGGTAGGGTCTTGGTGGCAACAACTTTTATTGTTTTGGGGAACATTTTCTTAGTATCTTTTGGAAATCATCAATCACCTGGTATCACCACTTCCACCTGTTGATTTCCTTAAAACTATATTTTTGCTTGTGGAGGGAAGGAGTATACAAGGACAATACTAAAGAATATTTCACCCTTTTTTTCAGTATACACTCCAGAGCAGTTGGTCACAAAATACTGCAGCTTAGTTTTCCTTCTATATTGCCTTTCCTTGCTATTCATAGTTGGCATCAATCAATATATTTACAGGTAGTTATACAAAATTTCAATTTATTAGCATCTTTTATCCAGCTTATCCTTCTGCTTGTAGGAGCCAGCTTTTTTGTTGGTCTTATCCTTATGTTCTTTTCAGCAAATTGTAGCTTTATTAATGGTTATAAATATCAGGAAAGGGGAAGCTCTTGTTTTGATTTCTGGCCATGATAGTCCCTACTGGCGCACACTGCTTCCATTTTCCTATGCCACTGTTTCTGGTGCTATTGGTTCCTGCTCAGTGTTATTTGCAAAATCATTGTAAGTTGAATTCTTGAGTAGATTTTCAGTTGTTGAATAGTAGGATTAGCCACAGCCTTTCTTGAACTGTTATTACTTGTGGTTTGCTGAGATGTTTCGTGTTCATGCATGTTTTATAATCAACTCTCCTTCCAGGTCTAACATGCTAAGATTAACCATGAGCAGCAATCATCAGTTCCATAGCTGGTTTACATATTGTATGCTATTATTGTTCTTTAGCACAGCAGGATTTTGGGTAAGGGCATCAATTAGCTGGAAATGAATTTATTTTGTTAGTTGGAGGTTTGTGATTTGTCTTTTCCTTAAAATTGCAGATGGCAAGATTGAATGAAGGATTGTCTCTTTTTGATGCAATCCTCATTGTTCCTATGTTTCAGATTGCGTGGACCTTCTTCTCTATCTGTACAGGATTTGTATATTTTCAGGAGTATCAAGTGAGCGTTTGTATTTGTAATCCAGTTTTTGTCGGTCCAACATAGAAGTTAATTTGCTTCATTCAATGAAACTAACTCGAATTGATTTGGCAGGTGTTTGATACGTTGAGAGTCACTATGTTTTTTGTTGGGATTACGCTTGTATTCATTGGGATTTCTTTGTTGGCACCTGATGATTCAAAAGGTACGAACATTTATTTTCATTCATCCTTAGTTCATCCTTAGTGTTAGTTTAACTGACTTGGCCAACCAATTCTAGGAAGTGAAATAAAGGATTCCTCTTTGCCTACTTCAGCTCAAGGGTTTCCATCTGATTTGAACAGGTATATATAATTTATTATGGTGAGGAAGGAAATTCCGATTTTTCACATGCTAGGCAAATATTTGGTATCCTACTGCAGATTTGCTAAAATACCAACAGAAGATACTGAGGTGAGTGATGCGAGTTCGTTTGCACAAACAGTGCTTGCTAAAGCAAAACCTATTTTGTTGAAAGCAAAGGTATTTCTTCTAATAAAATGAGTACTTATTATTATTATTATTATTATTATTATTTATGAGATTCTCGGTTACCATCTTCAAGTCTAATCTCAGGCTGCTGGTTCTTTGTCACTGGGTCTTGGTGAGGAGACAATTAATGCTTCTTCAGTACTTGTAATGCCTATGTTGGCTTCAAGAACAACAGGTTTCAGATCCACCCTCTTTGATCGATCCAAGTTCATTCCTCTAAGGAACTCAGGAAAGAACTACTCTGGAGCAGAAGATGATATAGACGATGAAATGCAGGATACAAGGTCATTGTTGTCATAGCATTACTGGTATGGATTGCCGATTGAAGTAAATTTTGTTGTTTCTTTAAAAGGTGGTTATTCTTTCGATTATTTCCTTATACCATGAATGTGTAGATATAATACACCTTGGAATGTCAAAGTTGTTTATACTATATGACGGATTTGACATCCACAGACAATGTCGAATTAACTGAATCCTCAGATTGTATACCAATTACGTGATTTACGGATGAGCATTTTAGCACATTTGTGTCATTCTCTTGCATTCCATGAACATTTTGGTTGTATTTCCCATTTATCTGTGGTCATTTGCTCGACAACGCAGAGAAATGTATAATCTTGACACTGAAGCAATTTGTCGTTGAACAACTCTTGAAGTTGAAGCATCGTTTATTGTTTTCGAACTTAATTATCATATGTTAGGTGCATATTATCTTCCGAAGAAAGTAGAAGCATATGAATCAAACAAAAGTGCTTTACTCTAATTTTCGTTAGATTGGTTCATTCTTCTTCTCGTGTTGCTGCTTTGCCATCATCCTTTTTAAATGGCTGCCTTAGGGAAATTTAGCCGCATGCCTTGAGTGCTTTGGCTCTAACAATACATACAAACTGGAAAGTGGTAGCTTGCTTGATCTCTCCTTAATATTATTTTCTAGTGTTAATTTACACTAGTTTTAACTGCTGATACATTAACTACTGGATGCAAGAGATTGAACAAACCCATGGCAGATCCACAAAGATCCATATGGTAACGTCACATGTGATCAGAGCTACATATGGTAGTTGGAAGATGACATCTCTGTAAGAAACATCCATTGAATAAAGTTTCTTGAAATTAAGAAACACCAATTCCATGTAACATCTTTAACTCATTTAAAACAGAATCTTTTGGCATTTCAAATCTTCCTCAATTTCGTGAAACATTCTCTACTCTTGAGTTTACTTCTCGATCACTAATTCTTTAAGTGAGTTAGAATTTAGAGTGTACCTAGTATGGGATGAAGGTTATTGCATTTTAAGAGACAATTGCCAATAACTATAAGCATTTGGAAAGGACAATATTGTAGAGAGAGAGAGTTTAACTTGTTGATGCAATATTGTTCTCAAGTGATCGGTTCGATTAGGCTATTTTGATGTGTTTGGAAAAAGGACTAAGTTAGGTTAATTTTGTGTTTCTGATGTATGTATCAAGTGTGCAAGGTCCTAATAGAGTGCATATAAAATTCTTGGAGTGTCTTGACTTGATAGGGCCGAGTTAATTTGATTTCATTGTGACATCATTTATACTTGATGGTTTAAAGGTATATAGCACGATGAACTACAAGTCAATTAGATAGAAGATGACATGGAGCAAGTTTGAGGAGTTTGATACATTTGCGAGATCATAGGTCTGGTGAGTTGAACCTAGGATGGGAAGTGTGGAGCGACTAGTAGTTGATGGTTTGGAGGATCATAACAAGGTGAAACTTGGATGTAAGACGAAAGATGAGATTAAGAAAGTTTATCGAAGGTCCGACGAGAAGAACTATAGGGTGGCTTGTGACAAGGTGAACTTTGAGACAAGACAAAGAATGACATGAAATAAGCTTGTGCATCCAAGAGATTCGACAAGGTGAACTGTAGTGGTTTGAATGAAGCATTCAACCAAGTGACCGCTAATCTAATCATAGTTTGTGACTGAGCTCGGTCTAAGGAATTTGCGTAAGCCTAGGGGAGAGAGGTAAGACAAATGAAGGAGAGAACTCCAAGTAGATCCAATCCATGTTGACTAAAAAATTTAGTCAATTTAGGAGTAAGGATTTGAAGGATAAAATATTTTTGTTTAAGCACCAATTGACTATTAATGTTTAGTTGAGTCAACTAGATGGAATTTCTAGTTGATTACTCAGAGAGTCCTTAGCTATTCAACGATTTTCTAATAATCGATTGAGTTTTTCTAGTCGAATGGAGTAGGGATAGGGAAAATATCAAAATTTTTAATATATTACACATATCATATCGATATATATCATTCATATCAAAAAATTTGGTATATCGAAAATTTCGGTATGGTGTAATATCGTACCAAAATTTTCGGTATCGATATGAAATTTAAAATTATTTGGTATTTTAGTATATCAAAAAATACCAAAATACGAGAAGAAGGGTTGAAAAACACACATTCAGCGTAATCCAGATTATCGATGTGAGATTTAGTTTTTTGATAGTTCGATATTTTTTGGTATACTGAACTTTTTGATACGAACGGTATGAAATTTACACTATACCTAAAATTTGATATATCAAAGTTTTGGTATACCGAAATTTTGGTATGGTACCGGTATAAAATTTTCTTATACCAAAATTTTCAGTACAATATATGGTATCATATGATTTTTTTGATATACCGTACTAAATCCGTCCTAGAACAGAGGATGTCAAATTAGAGACATTAAAATTATTTATGATATAAACATAGGAGGGTTTAAAGTTGGTTATGAGTTGCGCAAAGAGGGTTTTAAGTTGGTTATATGAGTTGCACGAAGACATTCTAAAATCTCTTCTAATCTCGTACTAATTATGCTCAAAGTTTCCAAGGGCTTAGATAAGGTTGAAATCTCAACCCAAGCTCTTCCATATCATTTTTTTTTTACATTTCATTCTTTGAGTGGAGTGCCAATGGATAGTTAATGGAATAGGATGATAAATCATGAGTTAGTATTGTCTTTAAATCAAACACATAAAAACACCACATGGAACACTGAAAATTAATTTATCCCCATCCAGAATATATAACGTCTGAAGGGACCGTTAAGATGTGTCACCAGACAAAAAATTAATTTATCTTCATGCTTTCAAGAAATTTTTTTAATTTATAGGAATCATCTATTCACCTTTCTAGTTGGGCTAATTCATATCCAGATCAACCATTTGATATTAAGGTAAAAAAAACTTGATAGAAAGGATTAATCAAAAGATGAAACAATTTTTGAGTATTGGAAGATGAAGATGAATTACTTCTACCAACTAATTTTGAAGTATATATGGTCGCAAGTAAAGGATTCAAAGATCCAATGAAATGTGAATAAGAAAGCAAGAATTTCAAGAAGAAATAGATAAGTGAATAAATAAAGAGAATTGAACCTAATGAGAGGGTAAAGAAAAAAAATATGGAACTGTCACATTAACGGTCCCCTACAACGACTCACGTCATATGGAGGGAGATTCAACATGAGCACAGGTGACAAGCACATGACGAGAACTCTATAAATGATAAAACTCTGAGATCGAACCCTACCCGATTTGGAAATACTACCATACGCTTACTATCTACGCCACGACCTGGGGCATAATGAGAGGGCAAAGAAGATCTTAAATGAGGTAGTGTTAGATGAAGTTTTATGTAAAATTGGAGAGTGGTTAAATGAAAAGGAATTGTGGAATAAGATGATAAACATTCATGGGGATCTTTGCAAGCACAAGAGCCTCTAGTATTGAATTGGTTGAGAAAAAGTAAAATCAAGAATTGCAAGTTAAAGAGGAGCAAGTTCTTGAATTAGGAGCCACAAATTTGGGAAGGCCATGAAGTTAATAATGAATCAATTGTGGATATCATGATTAATAATTGATCGTTCGCTTGTGTTTGATTCTATAAAACAAGTTAGTGTAATGGAAATATGCATGAATAAAAGAAAGTAATCATGACAAACTACGGTCTATGATCTTTCAGAGGATCACTTCTCACAAAAATAGTCTCTTTTTGTCATATCTTGGGAGGATATTTATCCGACGAAAATTGGATAGCATTTTCCCTGTACGGCTGACAATATCCTGAATACATAATAACAATCAACATACATAAATACCCCACACGGGTATACACATCCACGCAGTATGTTAAATAATAAAAATACTCTACTCGGATATACACAACCACACAGTGTATAATATGACATAAATAACTAGTATAAAACGATAAGCATGGTCTACACGACCAGAAAACCAAACTATACCATTTGCGAGCCAGCCCGACTTTAACACCAAGTACACCATCGAAAACACATCCAAAATCCAGATACAAATTAATAAATACAATACAGGAGTAATAAACAAACGCGGAAGCTAAAACAAACCGAAAACATTGGAGATAAATCCAAGGCTCGATGTGATAGGGATAGTGTGAGCAGATATCCTCCAAGCGACCCAATCAACAACATGCTAATAGGAAACAACAATAGAAAGCAGGGGTGATGAGTACACAAGAAATACTCAGTGAGTATAAGACAGATAGTGCATGAACAAAAACAAGTATAGTAACTAAAGAATGTATAGGAATTCAAAGATATACAGCTCACAGAAAGAATCAACTCACCATCATATGTTAGCACCTGTATGCCACTACTATATATGCACCCTACTCAACTGTAAATAGTATCAAGAGTAGTGCCAATAATACAAAATATGGGTACAACATCTCACATGCATATACCCTCAATAATCAAAATAAGTACAACATCTCATATGCATGTACCGTC